>PVJL010000017.1:0-205000 GCA_004026885.1 Lyroderma lyra
AATTTGCTGAGGCTACTTTTGTGTCCCAGCATGTGGTCTATCCTTGAGAATGTTCCATGTGCACTAGAAAAGAAGGTGTAGTCTCTTTTTGCTGGATGAAGTGTCCTGTAAATGTCAATTATGTCCAATTGCTGTAATGTGTCATTTAGAGCTGATATTTCCTTATTTATTTTCTGTTTGGATGATCTGTCCATGGCTGGTAGCGGGGTGTTTAAGTCTCCCACAATGATTGTGTGTTCATCAGTTTCTCCTTTCAAATCTGTTAGTAGTTTCTTTGTATATTTTGGTGCATCCTGGTTGGGAGCATATATATTAATTAGTGTCAAGTCTTCTTATTGTTGTATTGTGCCTTTATCATTATGTAATGTCCATCCTTGTCTTTTACTATCTTTTTTAACCTGTAGTTTATTTCATTAGATATCAGTATGGCAACTCCTGCTTTTCTCTGGTTACCATTTGCTTGAAATATTGTTTCCCATCCTTTCACTCTGAGTCTGTGTTTGTCGTTATGGCTGAGGTGTGTTTCTTGGAGACAGCATGTGGATGGGTTCTGTTTTTTAATCCAGTCTGCTACTCTGTGTCTTTTTATTGGTGACTTCAGTCCATTAACATTTAGAGTGATGATTCATATGTGCTGATTTCCTGTGGCCATTACTTATTTCTTTGTTTGTTTTTGTTTTATTTTTGTTTCTTTCTTGTTGCACCAACTTTGTTCTATTTTTCCTGATGTTTTGTTTCAGGTCGAAGAGCCTCCTTCAGTATTTCTTGGAGTGCTGGCCTTGTGCTGGCAAATTCCCTCAGCTTCTGTTTGTCTAAGAAGGTCTTTATTCCACCTTCATATCTGAAAGATAATTTTGCTGGATAATTTATTCTTGGCTAGAAGTTCCTCTCTTTTAAATTTTTGAATATTGGATTCCACTCCCTCCTGGCTTGCAGAGTTTCTGCTGAGAAATCTGATGCCAGCCTGATGGGTTTTCCTCTAAATGTTATACTTCTTTTTTCCCTGGCTGCCTTGAGAATTGTCTCTTTGTCTTTAGTTTTGGACATCTATAATACCATATGTCTTGGAAAAGATCTATTAGGGTCCAGGTATCTAGGGTACCTGTTTTCTTCTTGAACTTGGGGTTCCAGTTCTTTCCATAGGTTTTGAAAGTTCTTATCTACTATTTGTTTGAGTATGTTCTCTGTAGAATGCTCTACCCCTTCTTCTATTCCTATTATTCCGATGCTATTTTGTCTCATGGAGTCAGATAGTTCTTGTAGAGTTCTTTCAATCCTTTTGGTTGTATATTCCCTCTCTTCCCTTTCTGAGCTGTTTCCATGTTCTGATCTTCAATATCACTAATTCTTTCCTCCATCTGGTTGGCCCTGTTTCCTATGGCAGTTATTTCATTTCTCACTTCTTTTATTGTATTATTTATCTCTCACATTTCCATCTCAATCTTCCTTATGTTTTGAATTTATTTGTTAAATTGTTCCTTTTGTTCATGGAGTTCCTTTTTTATGTCATTCATGTCCTTTTTGATGTTGTTTATGTCAGCCATGGTGCTCTGCCAGTATGTTTTCATTTCTCTCACAGCTTTTTGCATGGCTACTTCAAATTCTCTGTCACTTAATTAGGAAACTTCTAGGTCTAAGAAGCTGTCTTGATAAATTTCCTGTTCTTTCTGAGGAGTTTTAGTTTTTAAGGAATTCATCCTGTCTGCTGGGTTCTTCCTCTTTGACATGAGGGTGTTATGTTCAGTAGTGTCCAGGAGCCCAGATTGGTACTTTTGTGGTGTCTTGCTGTAGGGCAGACACAAGGTGGTTCGGGGGGGCAAGTTTTGGGAGAGAGAGGGGTTGTTTATTTCTTATTTCTGGTCTCTTGCTACGTTTGGAGGCAGTGCACATCTATCATGGTCCCTCCACTTCCTGTAGTTAGTTAGTTGGTTGGGGAGGTTGTAGGAAAGGGGAGAGGCCAACAAAAGGCACACTGGGGCAGCTCCACCTTCTGCCCTATGCTTGGGAAGCTGGGTGATGCCGGTCCAGGCTGCTCCTGCTGGCTGGGGCGAATGCTATCAAATCCGCTTTTCTTCCCAGGCCTGCTTCCGTGTTCAAATGTTGGGGCAGAGTCTGCAGGCTTGCACTGCTTTTAGGACCCAGGGGCGTGCAAGCAGGCGTGCACACAAGTCCAAAGCTGTGGGTCTGACCCTGCCATAAGAAGGCAGCCAACCCGCCTCTGCAGTGGGCCGGGAATGGGAGATGCAACCCAGTGCAGGAGCTGTGCACACTGCACCAGCAGCCAGTCCGCCTACGCAGCGGGCCAGAATGGGAGCCTCAGCCCATCTGTATAAGGACTGTGCATTGTCCGCGGGGCAGCCGGCTCGCCCCCGCAGCAGGCAGGGACCAGGAACCGCAGCCCTGTGCAGGAGCCGTGCGCGCCTGCGTTGTGGGTGCCAAGGGAGCCTAGAGCCAAGATGTCGTCTCTGCCCGTCAGAGTCCTTGCTCAGCCCTGCTACCACTCAAGAGTTCCAGAGGCTGGCTCCCAAGGTCTGTCCCCAACTCGCCGCTCCAAATTCCAGCTCCCCAGCACAGCTCCCCAATGACTCCCACTATTGCTAGGGCTTTTCCTCTTGTGGCCTCTTGGCTTTCCCCTCCCATGTACTGCAGTCAGCCGCCATCTGGTCCTGTTGCGATCCGTCTCTGCTCCCTCCCCCTCTCCTGATCGGCCCTTTCTCTCCAAACCTTAGGTGTTTACTTGCTATGCGTGGATGTCTCAGCTGCCATTTTTTGTCACCAAAGGTCCTCATTCTTGGCTCCTGGGTGGCCATTCAATTGTGTTTTCTGGGAGAGGCTTTAGGGACCTCTTCTCCGGTCGCCATCTTGTCCTCTTCCTCCCTATATTGTCCTTTTCAACTGTAAAATTCTGTAACTTTTTTGTTTTGCCAATAGATCATCTAATCCAGTGACTTTTCAAAATTAGGATTTTTCCTCCTAACCTATGGTTCAGTGGTTCTCAACCTTCCTAATGCTGTGACCCTTTAATACAGTTCCTCATGTTGTAGTGACCCCCATAAAATTATTTTTGGTGCTACTTATTAACTTTAATTTTGCTACTGTTATGATTTGTAATGTAAATATCTGATACGTGTTTTCTGATGGTCTTAGGCAACCTCTGTGAAAGGGTCGTTCGACCCCCAGGTTGAGAACCTCTGTAAGGAAAGTCAACAAAGTCAATCAAATCTGTTGCCTGAAGAGTAGTTGAATGTGTAAGTGGATTATATAAAGTTATTCTCTGATTCTACTGAAGACCGATGTGGGGAAAGTCATTGGGGAAAAAAAATTAAAATTTTAAGTAATTTCTAAGCAATAAAGAGTTCACTGTAATATTTTTTTAAAGTTATTATTCCTTTTTAAAATATTAGCAAATTTGTTTGATCTTAACTTGTCTTTGGATAGTGTAACTATTACAGGCCTCTTCACAGATTAATAGAATGGGTGAACTCCCATTAGATTAACTACTGAAAACAATGCCAAATGATGATATGTGTTGTGTCAGGTTTTAAAGAGATTTGTTGTCATGATGAAAAAGTAAGGTGTGTCAATGACTCACTAGAACTACTGACAAATGATCTGAAAAGCAATCAACAATGTACACTTTTCTTTAGACCCAGTCTATGGTAAACTCTCATTCTTAATTATTTTAGCTGTTTTGTCCTAGGTATTGGTCATACATGTATTGAAATGAATAAAATAAATTTTCCAAAGCAAAATGAAGTTTGACAGCCTCCTCTACCATTTATATTCTTTAGCCAGTTTGACAATAGGGAAGAGCCTTCTTTCCTTGCTTTAAGGAATAATGGGCAATAATAATAGCTAAGTCTCATAATTCAGGGTGTGAGCTTTATATGGATATAGTCTTTTTAATTGTTTGCTTTGTTTTGTTTTGTTTTTACACTTGAATTCTTAGTGCCAAGGGTAGTACGTGGCATGTAATAGGTGCTTAATGAACATTTGTACAGTAAATGATAATAAACCATGATAATACTTAGCACTAACTACGCATCAGATGATATCCTAATTGGTACACACCCATCTTATCAATAACCATGTTAGGCAGGTAGTACTATCAATCATCTTTAATTTTTGTTTTCATTTTTCAATGAATAGACAGAAAAACTAAATAACTTATTAGGGTCATACAACCTAGAAAATAAAAGAACCGATTTCTTATTCAAGGCAGTCTGTTCTAGAGTGCTATGCCACTGTAGTCTCTTGTTTCTAAGAGTGGAACAAAGCATTATTTTTATAAAACATACTCTCTTAGGGAATTGATTATAATTTGATTCATAAAGAGAAAGGAATACTAAATATAAAATACATAAGCATTGGATTATGGGGTGGGAGAAAATATTGACCACCAGAACACCAGATTTTCACAATATACAGAACTTATCAAAGTATTTGCTGAAGAAATAAACACCTTGAGGAAACTTAGTAGCATAAGCAGGACACATATGATCCTATGGACGGAAACACTACTAAGGAGAACTGTAGAGCAGGTGACATTTGTCATTCCCCTGCAGTCGCCCAGTAGTCATCAGTTAACTTTCAAGGCTTTTTCACCTGAACACAGACAACTGTTATTTCTGTCTATTCAGCTTGCAAGACAACCACAAAATTTACCTTCAACAGTTGGCCAATTAGGTTGTTTTATGTATGCCCCAGAATATTTTGGTTTAAAAAATAAGAAAGAACATACAAGCTAAGGACAGAAAGTTAAAGAAACTGTTACTTGTAGAAGTATTTTAAATAGTGTTGCACTGTTGCTGGGACATATTTTTAGAGATTAGGGCCTTTCTAATATCCTTCACATCACATCTTGCTGGCACGTATCGATTCTCCCTATTTTCTTAGAAGGCCTTCCTCTGTGATTTACGAGAAATCAATGATCAGTTATATTAAATTATTTTTGATAAGACCAACATATTATATGCAATTCAGTCTACTTTATCCTAACTTTCTATTTACAAACACACCAAAGATTTATTAATGCTTTCCAAATACCAAGTTCTATTCAAAATATAAATAAAATGTAACTTTTCTAAAATGAGATTAGGCTACCCAATGCCTTTTCCAAATACCACCTCAGATAGTGGCTGTTTATATAAAACTGAAATTCTTTATTGTATTTTCATCAGATCCCTAGAAAACAAAATAACAGCCATTTCTAATCTCTGCATATTTATTGTTACACAGCTTTCAGAGGCCTCAAGTGAACTAATCATAATTTATAGACTAAACAAAGCCTCAATAATAAGTGGAGGTAAGAAAATAAAATATTATATTTAAGTCCAGCCTAAAATATTATATGTTATTAAAGTGCCATAAACAGTAGACAAGAAAGTAACATTTTCTCTCTTTGCAATAAATAGGCTTATGGTGAGTTAAATTCCATTACTTCTTAGAGAATTGGCCATTTGGCCTCATCTGAATGGAATCTGTAATTTCCACTTTTATCCACAGTTCTTAGTTATTTACCTTCACAAAGAGTGTTATTTAATACGAAGCTTGATTTCTACATGTCCTTCTGAAAGCAGAACAAGGCAGGATAATAGTTCCAAATTAGATTACACCATACCACTCTGCACTAGCAGTTTTCATTAGAGAATCTCAAATTCTTCGCTGATAATAATTAAATAGAAGTATCAAATGCACTCTGAAATGTCTTGGTGGGTATTTCTGACTGCTGCACTTCAGTGGGAAGAAATTAAATGGCTGCCTAAGGCTGTACTATGACTCAGTTGGGAAAATACGTTAACACAGGCAGCTAGGATCTTCATAAGTATTGAGGAAAATGCCCCCAAAACAATGGGGAAAAGAGTCTCAGGGAAAGTGTTTAAGACTAATAGGAATACATGTGAAAAATAGTAATTGAGGCACATGCTATTGCTTTTTATAGGGACAGCCAAGATGTCATTTTTCAGGTACCATGCTGAGAAATTAAAGTAAGAGTTTATGTATTTGTCAATTGGATAATCCTTTTCATTCTCACTTAGACATAGTTTTATGTGACTCAGAGGGAGAATGACATAAAGGCATATGGTTGGGGATATTCAGAAGAAGGATTTGTTTTGAATGTATGTACTTATGTGGCTAGAAATTTTAGCTCACTATCTCAACTGTGCAAGAAATATTACATTTATTTATTTTCTTTGAATCAAATTAAATCCAAATATAAGCCTCTTTTCTGCTAGGACAGAGGAAAATTAATTCTCAGGAATTAACTGGAGGATTAATTTCTTCCTTAACATTGCCCCAAACAAAGGAGGCCTAAGTAGTGCTTGACTAAAGGAAGAAGGGGCACTAGTCTTCTGTCATCTCATTTACCACTCATCACCTCCTTGTCTGAGCCAAGATGGGTCCCAGATTCCAACACATGAGCTATTTCATGCTTGATGAATGGACATCTTTCCTGAGGTTGAGAACCTGGGTCCACCTAGTGTTAAGCCATTTTCCTCTGAACTCCTGCCACCTTCTTGGGCTCTTAACAGGGAAATAGAAACCTCCACTAGAGCAGCACCCAGTGACTTGATCTCCTTTCCTGGCTCAAGGAGTTTTCAATTCACTCTTCGTAAAACCCAGGGGCTCAACTTGCCCCATCACTTCCAAGGTGACAGAATGTCTCCGGGTATCTTCTGGTTTTGACCATTGCATTACAGCTTTCTGCTGAGTCAGGAAAATTTAAATGTATGGTCTCCTATGTTAAGTTGCGAATAGGGAAGGAGGCTAAAAGAAATACTACAGGCAGAAAAAAAAATTAATATTCCAATAATTGAATTTTTTAAGTAGGCATGCATAATGCATCTGACTTATAAACATAGGTAGTGTTTGGATAACCATGTAGATTTTATCTTGGAGGGAACATTATGCAAAAGAACTGTCTTCCAAAAGATTGTCTCTTTACTCAGATATAGAAAGAGTGTCAAATTATTCATATCAGCACTGTGATACTATTGAATCATTAACAGAGACTCATTATCAAGTCATTCAAAACCCTGTGGACAGGAGTGCATCTGATACCTCCTCTCGTTACAATGTCATAAGGAACTAAGGCATTTAGTTACTATGAAGTTCACATGATTTCACCTATAGAGCAAGAATATAAACTTCTTCAACGATGGACCCAAAGACATCCTGATTTAATCACAGCATCCCAATATAGCACTAAAGTAAAAAGAGAGAGGTTGGCATCCTCTAAACAGTAGCACTGTGATCATGATGCTTCTCCAAAATTTTATTCAGGTTTGGCATCAGAAGTCTTAAATTTCATGAAGTTTGGAAATAGAGGGGTTTCAACAGAGTTACACTAAACTTGTAAAGTCTGTTCTGCTTCTGTTTCCTTTTCAGTAAAATGGAAATAAAATAGTATGTAGATCACAGGATTATTGTGAGGATTGAATGTATTAATACATATAAAGTATTAATACAGGCCTGGGACAAAATGGTTTTTAATAAATCTTTGTTGTTTACTAATAGTTATCACTATTATTATAATAAACATGTTGAGCATAATGAGATTATTTTATGTTGGTCTTGCCAGGTGAAAATGTATGCAATGTCTTACGTTAGATACTCTAACGTGAAAGGCTTAAGGGAGCATGTCCTATTAGTGAAGATAGAAAGTAGCAAAGTAGTATAAGGAGTTACAAAAGGGTCTTAATTTATTCTTATATTAAAGAATCTCTGTACAGAATTCAAAATATTCAAACACAACATCAAAATACAATTCAGTCTATTATTTTCAGTTGAATTGAGAATTCTGGGTCCTAGATGCATGAATACTGAAGATTAACCAATAGAAAACTGAGACTGCTTCTTTTAGAGTAGAATCAGGGTAAGTGTGTATTATCACCTCGAAGTTTTAAGATAGCCATGCAGAGATGCAGAGAAATTGTTTTGCTCTATTTCTCCTACTGGCAGAATGAGGAAGAGAATTTTGATTTTTATGTGACACTTCACCCCTGCCCCATAGTAGTTACATTCTACACTCTACCTTCTAGCCCAGTGATTGACAAACTTTTTCATTAAAGGGTCACTGTATATTTTTTACTTTGCCAGTCAAACCATCTCTGTACTGAATTCTGCCAATGTAGCACAAAAAGCTATATAGACTATTTGTAGATGGATATGTGTGACTGTGGTACCATAAAACACTTTACTGACATTAAAATGTGAATTTCTTAAAATTGTCATATGTCAGAAATACGATTTTTTGCCTTATATCAACCATTTAAAAATGGTAAAAAACCATTTAAAAAATTTTAAAAATAAAATAAAATAGTAAAACCATTCTTTCCTCACAGGCTAATCAAAAACACGTGGCAGGCTGGATGTGATTTGTGGGCTGTAGTTTACCACCCTGTGCTCTGGACCATGGACTGTTCGTATCAACAAGAAACTTGGTTACAATTTTTAAGCAAAGTCTATTATATTGGAGAACTTATAAAAAGTAAAGGCTTCTCATTCATAATAGGTGACTAAGTCACTTCCAAAGAAAACATAAATTTTCATTTCACAAGTATATATATGTATACACACACACACACACACACACACACACATATATAAGAACCTGTCTATATATAGGTTCTTATAGCTGAGAATATTTCCAATGAAATCAACCTGAATTTTGTACTACCATTTCTTAGTTTACCCAGTCAACTGAGGTTATCAATTTCCTATTCTTTACTTCCCACAAACCATGCCAATTCATTTTTATCCAGTATTTACTAAACATCAAATCATCAAATACGTACCAAGTAATTCTCAAGGACGCCGTTGTACTTAACATTTCTCTTAAGCAGTCTGTTCTCTTTAATTTGCTGCAAATCAGTATTAAAGAAGCCCAGTTGTTTAGCAGACTCTAAATTTATGGCAACACAAACATTTGTATTAAAAAAGTCAACTGCCTAATCAAGCGATTTTTCCACCTTGCTCTCATTAACTGGCCTTCTAAATGACAGGGTTTACTATACTGAATGTTCATTTAACATCTGAAAATTGATTGCTCATTATTGTGATTAGCACATTATTATAAGTAAATGATGCGTCAGTGTGTTGGCAATCTAAACAGTTTCTGAGCAGATGGAAGATAAATATAGGCAACATATCTTTTTTTTTTTTCTCATTTTAAGTTTCTGACCTTACCTAATGCAATCTAAATTGACTGGTTTCCACATTACAGTTTGTACTTTCTTGTTGATTATAGCCAATTTAAAATACTAACATTATAATACTTTTAACAGAATTGAAGAGGAATTAAAAAATAAAAAATCATGAGCTTATGTCCATTCAGATCAAGGATAAATTCTACAGCTCTTCCTTGGGCATGCTTGTTCTCCAGCAGGCACTTACATAAGTGAGTAATATGCAACTTGGGCATTAATGTTATGCCATTATATAAAAGGCCAAAAACATAGATTATTCCCATGTGAAATGTTTAATATCTCACAGTTCCTAAGAACATAATCTATACTGATCTTAGCCAATATTCATGTAAATAATACCTGTTTTGAAAAAAAAATATCTAAGAACAGAGGAAGTTGTATACAGGAATCACTATACTTAAATTTCATGATTTGATGAAAAAGTCAAAGTTCATTCTACAGTATAGTGAATAGACATTTTTCATACATGAATGTGAAGATTTCAATTGTTGAACTCAACTCTATGTATGAGTAATTCCATTCTCTACCTTAAAAGTTTACTTATCTAAGAATTTAATAGACTCTTTCCAAACTATCAATCCCTGCTAAAAAATAAAATTGTCAATAATGTGACTTGTCACATCAATTGTTATTAAAAGAGTCAAGGTTTTATTTGGTTTCCTTTGTGCTTATAGAATTCCGTTCCTGTCACATCAGGCACTGGTACTGCATTTGAGAAGGAAGCAATGAGAATGTGTACTATTTGACAGATAGGAGCCAAGCATTATGTATTTCATTTTATTAAATACAACTATCATACAGAATAAGTACTCTTAGCCCTCCTTTATATATCAAGAACAAAAAGCCATGACCGAAGTTTCAGTATTTTGCTAAATTCACCCAATACAGTGGCAGGGTTGAAATTCAAACTCAGGACTCTTGGCTCTCCGAACTGTAGTTCTATTAGGGCAGGGCCATGTCTGCCTGTGTGTTGCTCTATGCCCCAAGTAAATTATAGTAAATATTTGTTAAATGTTGAATAAATATACAAGGGCTGTCCAGAAAGTATCCAGCCATGTAACCACTCTCATTATATTGACAATAGCTGCATTTTTTTCTGGACAGCCTCATGTATCTCTTTCTATATCCATAATGCCCTGGAAAAACCTTAAAACATGTTTCTTCTCAAAAAGTATAATTTCAAAATAAGTCACATGTTATTTTTCTGCTACCTTGAGCCTCTTAATCAGGTGTGGCTTGGTGACTCAGGGAAATGCAGGTAACTGTAGGGGGGGGATAAATCTCATGTTACTTTACTAAGAAAATCGTATGTGATTCTGTTTTTAATCAAACATTGGCCCTTTTACTATGATAACATAAATATGTAATGTGTTTTGAGTGTTTACCATATGATGACACTTGATAAAATGTTCCACATATATTTATATGAATCTCATAGGTTCATATAAAATTTTCAAAATTTTTGCTTTAATAGAATTTCTTATTATCTTTTGGAATGAATCCTTTTTCCCTTTTTGTGAACTGAGTGTTTGTGAAATTATGAGTCTCTTCTGCTCTTCTAGTTGTGTTTCCTTAGCCATCCATGTGTCACAGGAAACTCTTAGACACATGTTATTACATTCATTGTATTGTTCTCTTCGTGTACCAGACTAAAGCTGTTAAGTCAGTTTGGTTAGCACTGACTTCAGTGACATGTCATTTGACATCTCCGCACATCTTTCTAGATACAGTGCCATTTATCATTCTCTTTTGTTTATAGCACTTCTACGTTTTCATCACCCAAATGGTAGGACTCAACAACAAAGCCAACTGAATTAATTTGGCAAGTAAAATGGTATCTGGAATTGTATGAAATGTGATGCTTATGTTTTAACATATCAGCTGACTTCTGCTTCCCATAAATCAATTATTATAACAGTTAAGAAATCTGATTGGTTTTAGTCTTTGCAAGAAAACAATGCTTCTTAATATTGGTAGAAAAAGTGAACTCTGGATATATGTATAGCTTCTTGACTGCCATCATAAAGAAATATTTTATAAACACATTATCACTTCACAAAGAATCATAATTATCTCTAGTATAGGTTTAAAGACTCTTTATAAAAATCAACAAGGAAACTAAAACAATAAGAAGAGGGGGTGCAATGCATGAGACCATAAGAAATAGTAGGTAACATTTTGTACTCCTGTTTCTTTCTTACCAGTATTTTAGAATCTTCATTCAGCAGCCACTCTTCTTTTGAATTGTCCTTCCTCACTGAAGTAGCTCCACACACTCTCCAATTCTATGTTATCCCCAATCCTGTTACTGACACCATCTAACTTCTATTTCAATAAATATCTGAGCTGCCACGGAACACCAGAGATTTGGAGCTGTTTCTTCTCTTGGTTGCATCATTAATCATTTATATTTTACTGGTACTGTGTCTTTTCCTCTGTTAAATTCCTTGCTAATGATCTAAAAAAAATCACCTTGCAACTACCATACTTGCTTTTTAACCTACCTAGAAATAAAATTGATAACCAGGCTAAAGAGTTTACTCTGTTCCTTAGTTTTGATACTTTTATTAATAGCTACTACACACAAGACAAAGCAATAAACTACAGTGATGAAGCTAAAACATTTAGTGTTTATTACTTAATGTCAGTATGCTACCATGAAAAATAATTTCAGTCTTAACAATCTCATTGTCCACTAACTCCTTAGTCTTTAGCAAGAATAATGATTTTCCTATGGAAGAATGGTACTCTAGTAGGTTACCTAGACTTTGTGATTGACCAAAACAATGGTCTTTTATTAGTAGTAGTAGTAGTTTCAAGTGTATAGAGCAATATAGTGATTGGACATTTATATACCTCACAATGTGATAGACCCCTATGTCTTTTACCTGACACTGTACATAGTTAATACAATATTATTGCTGTATGTCCTATGCTGCACTATATACCCCTGTAACTATTATTTTTTAGTTATAGTGATATTCAGTATTATTTTATATTAGTTTCAGGAGTACAGTATAGTGGTTATAATTTATATAATTTATCGAGTGATCCCCCTGATAAGCCAAGTACCCATCTGACACATAGTTTTTACAATACTACTGACTCTATTTGGCATACTGCACTTTACACCACCATGATTCTTTTGTAAATTTGTATTTCTTAATTCCTTTGCCTTTCTCACCCAGCCCTTCCACCCCCTACCCTATGGTAACCATCAGTGTGTTCTTTGTATTGATGAGTCTCTTTCAGTTTTGTTCATTTATTTTGTTCTTTACATTCCACATATAAGGGAGAAGGTATTTGACTTTCTCAGTCTGACTTATTTTACTTAGCGTAATAAGTAGTGGTCTTTTTTAATTCTCTTCTGTTTTGGTCTCTATCCTTTCATCTTACCATCCATCCTTCCTTTATCAAAGACCTTCTTGACTCAGCTTTCAGTGAATGGACTTTTCCAGCTCATGCCTAGCTTCTTTGAGCACTACTCCTTGTACTCTTCTGATTTTTTTTTTATACCCAAGGGAAAAATAGATTCTGGTCTAAGTTTTTATCTTTTTTTTTATTTTTTATTAATGTTAGTCAAAAAGATGTATAATATTAAAAGGTCTGTAGTATAATGTACACAGAGCTCTCAAAATTGATATGTAAGTAATAATTGGCATTTAAATCATTAATGTAGTAGAAAACAAGAAGATTAAGGCCTTCTGTCAGTGACAGCATAGGGTTCTGAATATTATCCTTGTGCAGGTGGTTAGACTTTGCTCAAGCTAGTTCAGGATGTCTTGGTAAGCCTCTGTGCACACATTTTGAAAAATATCAATTATTTGAAGAACTTAACAGAGATAAGATTATGCAACAGGTTAATATTAAATGCCTTAATCTAATATGATTGGTGCCCTTATCAGAAGAGAAGAGATACAGAGACAGACACACAGGGATAAATCCACATGACAGTAGATACAAAGATTGTAAAGCCAAGGGTTGCTTTTAACACCAGAAGCTAAGAGAAAGGCACAGAAAGGACTCTAGAGTCTCTTGGAGAACATGGCTCTGACAACACCTTGATTTCAGACTTCTAACCATGAGAGCTATGAGAAAATAAAATTCTTTGGTTTTAAGTAATTTTGTTATTAAACTCTAGGAACCTACTACAACATAGGACAGAACTCCCTAGTTTAAGCAAAGAGAGAGGATTTTCCCTTTTTTTCTATTCTACCCATCAATGGATTAGATGAAGCCCACTCACATTAGTAAACATGTTGTTTTTTACCGGGTGTACCAATTCAAATGCTAATCTCTTCCATAGCCAACATTAGAGATACACACAGAAATAATGTTTAACCAATGATCAGTGCTTTTTTTTTTTTTTAATTTTTTCTTTCTTTTTGGTAGTTCCCTTGCTGGGAATCGAACCCAGGCCGCAGCGTTGACAGCACTGAAGCCTAGCCACTACACCACCAGGGAGCTCCTGCATTTCTTAACTAGTCAAATTGACATATAAAATTTACCATCACAATTGCTTTATGTGTCTGTAGTTTGGTAGCAAACATAAAAGGCAATTTGGAAAATAAAAGTTCATTTGTTGCTTTCTCCCAGATACTTACATTACTAAAATAAATAAAAAAGAAATTGTTTGTGGATTACTCAGTGATGAGGGAAGGACAATATGCATGTCTCATGGAGATATAATACATATTTTGTAATATATTCATAAAGTCAATTTCACTGTAAAATGGTAATTAATTCTATTGTACTAAAGTGAAATTTCTTTCATGTTTTTAAATTCTATAGTGTATGTGAATGATACCTATAAGATATTTACTCTAGAACACAGAATAGTTTCTTATTTTTTCTTCTCCCATAAATGCACTCAAAATTGAATAGAAACAAATATTGTTCCCAGTGGGAAATCCTGGTCTATTTAAAATATTATTATTATTACTATTTTGCTCTCTTAAGCAGCACTTTAAAATGGCTATTGTTAGTCATTAACTAATTCTTTCATTATAAAAAGAAAACAGTAGGATTGCACTAACTGAAACAAGTTTGCAAGTAATACAAAACATCAATAAAAGAATGTAAAAGCCCCTCATCTGTCCACCCTATCAACAGTTTCTTAAGTCCAATCCTTTATAAAGGGATTTACCTTACCAATCACTGTGGCCAATTATGGTTAATTTATGAAGTTACATGGCCTTATTAATCATTATAATCACAGTCAACTTAGATCCATAAGAATGTAATTTAATGTTAAAATCCAATTTGGTCAAGAAATTGAATTGAAAATTAATCTTGAATGAATAGTAAATTAATTTTAGTTGCAAACTATATAGAAGAAATTGATTAAAACAACAACAAAAACAACAAAAGACTACAACTTTAATACTGATTTAATGAATTAAAAATGAACCATAGTTCCACCAGGACTGTTAAGTTTCTACCATAAGATTTAAGGATATAGAACAGTGTATATCTTTATGTTTAGAGGTGGCATTTCAAGAATTCTTGTGTATCATATAAAAAGAGCAAATACACACTTAAATATATCATTGCCTTCCAAGTGGTATAAAGAATTGGCCAGGTTCAGGGACCAGGAGAAAGATACATGCTTTTCCCATTTCCTAAAATTGTAAATGTGTGTTGGATCCTAATTATAGTAATTATATGACTATTAATTACTATTAATTACTATAAACTCTGCTATTACTTTTCACTCATAGATAATAAAAATATTAGGAAATTAGATTATTTCTTTTATTATTTTATTATGTTATTTTTTAAAGTGAGGGCAAAATGTGCTTTTCAGGTGACTGTCATCTCTAGTAGATACATGCAGTCATACAATCCTAAATAGTCACTTATTTAATGTTAAATGAGATGTCTTTTAGCCTATATAGTGAAAAGAATAGCATCACATTATAGAAGAGATATTTCCATCTTTTACTAAGGAAAACACCAACTCTGAGAAGCTGAAATGAACTAAATGCTCATGGCTGTTTAGTTGATTTCAAAGAGTGCTCATCACAGAATAGATACTAAGCATACTAACCTCTCTGTACTCCCTTTTCTCAATATTTTTATGAAAATTACATCTAGTTAAAATAAACATCATAGGTTGCTTTGAAGGATGTCTTAGTTTGGGCCGCTATAATAAAAATAGCACAGACTGGGTGGCTTAACAGAAATTTGTTTCCCACAGTACTGAAAGCTGGGCAGTCTAAGATTAGGGTACCAACTTGGCCAGGTTTTTGTGAGGGCTTTTTTCCTGGTTTACAGATGGCTGTCATTTTTCTGTGTCCCCACAAGGCAGAGAAGAGCAAAAGAGCAACGCTAGTCTCTTTCTCTTCTGATAAGGACACTAATCTGATCATGGAGGTTCCACACTCACGACCTCCTTTAAACTTAATTACCTCCAGAAGGTTGCTCCTAATACCATCCCAAGTGATTCGGGTTTCAACATTTTGGGGTGAAGGTGCCGGGAAGATGCAGTGCATAACAAAGAAGAAAGACACTCATTAAGATGAAGATTTAAGGGGTCTGTAAAAGAGGACAAAACCAACCATCTGTAAGCATTCTCCTAGAGGGCAGAGACCTGTCTTACTAATAAATATAAAATTATTACTTAAGCTATCACAAAGGATTAATAAGTATTTGTTTAATAAATAAACAAGTCAGTAGATCAGTGAATGATATGATCTAATTGCTTGTTTATAATTTTTTCTTTCTTTTACTACCAGTCAATGGATTGAACTCATTTTCTAGTGGTAGACCAAACCCATTTCCCCACTCTCTAGCCCACCCACTATATGTGCACATTCATTCCTCTAAGAGATGAAATCATCCCTCCAGGAACTAAGAATATGAGTTTAAAAGATCCCCACTAAGAAATGTGTTTCTTGGTGCATTTGTGCCAAACTTTAAAGTAGTCCATATGTGCATTGGGCATAAGCAGAATTTCTTCCATCTCTGCCAAGTAGCATAATAGGTTAAGGCGCTGGTTAAGTATGATATTTCTGAATAAGACTAAAGACCCCTACTATGAAGAATATCTCTAAAAAGAAAGAAGAAGCTGATTTTTATCGAGTTCTTAATGTATGTCATTAATCTGCAAGGTGTGTCTGTGTATCTACCTGGAGTTCCTACCATGTGTTAATAAGCACTGGTGATAGAGTAATGAACAAAACAGACAAATGCCTCTGCCCTATCTCACTTAATTCTCAAATTAAGCATGTGAAATTTTATTATGTTCTCCCTATGTTACAGATGAGAAAAGGTCCTAAGTATTTAATGACTTACCTGTGTTTCAAAGCTGGTTTAGTCAGAATTTGAACATGCATCTGCTTAAATCTGATCATTATAATCTTGTTACTATCTTTCTGCTAAATCTTCAAACACTTTATTTTTAACGTTTACCAGTTCTTTGTTTAACAAACAAAAGTTTTAGATCTTACTAAGAACCACATTATCTTTAATTGCCAAATCATGTTTGCTACCAGGTAATGTTTAACCCTCACTTATTATTGAAAAAACAATTTTTTTGTGAAGAGAGGTGAACATTTGAATGTAAATAGATTAGTGTTCTTTATAGAATGTAGAGATTCTATGACAATTTGTACAAAGATACCTACAGTAAAACTAGATTTTGAGAGGTTGAAAAATATGGAAGAAGAAAAGTTAAAATCTGGCAGTAAGATAAAGGTGGAGTTATATTAGTATGCAGAATATTTAGCATAACGGCACTTATACTAGTGATAGGTACTGAGTTTGATTAAGAACTTCCTAGTTACCAAAGCAAAGATGGAAAGCTCATTATGATTATATTCATAATGCCCGGAAAATTCGTTAAATGACTTGTTCGGTGAAAGTTTTACTCCATATCAGGGGTTAGCAAACATTTGTTTTTACTGTAAAGGGCCAGATATTAACTAATTTAGTCTTTGTAAAGCATATAATCTCCACAGCAACTACTCATTGTAGAGTAAAACAGCCATGGCCAATACATAAATAAATGAGTAAGTCTATGTTACAGTACAATTTTATTTACAAAAACTAGTAGTGGGTTTAGTTTGCCCCTCTGGCTGTAGTTTGCGGGTCACTGCTCTGAACCATCACAATAGGCTACCGCACAGTCTAAGAGGTTGTTTCCTTATGAATTTTCCTATAGGAAAATAATATTTTCACACTTCTGTATCTTATAATTCTCTTTAACCTAGTCCAATAGTGTAATTAATATAAACAATTCTTTTTTTTTTTTTTTGGTTGGTTCCCTGAGTGGGGATCAAACCCAGGCCATGGCAGTGAGAGCACCTAAGCCTAGCCACTACACCACCAGGGGAACCCCCCAATATAAACAATTCTGTCAGTATCCAGAAAAATTTGTTCCAGGTATATTGTGTCTGATAGTCTTGATTCAAGAAACAGCTAGAAGAAAGGATGGATTCTAAAACTCTTGAGGCAGCCTTTTATAAATGTGTTTAAAATTGAGAGCAGAACATTTAATAAGAATTAGATTGCTGATATCAAGGTTATATTTTTTAACAAGTAGTTTGAGGTTCTATATTGTTGACTCTATGCTATAAGACAGAGGATATGTAAAATTTAACAAAGTCTGATGCAAGAGGAAGAATGAGTGGTGATCATCTGAAAGTAGAATACTTCTTAGAGGTGTGGGAAAATTTTGCATTGCTAACATAATGACTTTAAGCCTGTTAATTTTTGTATCAAAAATAATGTTAATCTGCACTTAGTCAAACAATTGTCAGTATGTACAGGTAAATATTCTTCATTACCCTCATATTTATAGTATTTGCTACTGCTTGATATCCTAGATCTGAACAAAACTTGGGAATAACAATTTTTGGCTATGGTTTAAAAGAATGTTTTATTAGTGGGTTTTATTTAAATATTTAATTTTTTTATATTTATTTAACCTAATGTCTGTACATGTTTGCTTAATAATTAGCTAAAGATATAGGTGCTTTCTGAGGTGTTGGAATAAAGCAAATGTAAATAACTAAACTCATGATTACTGCCTTACAAACAACATGAGCCATCTATATGAGCTAACAGGCAAACTTTGATAATAAATTGTACAGAGTAAATTGGAAGTTATTTACGGATCAATATTCTAGGTTAGTAAATATTTAACTTAGAGAAAGGAGGTACATAGGGAAGCTAAAAATAGATTGAGAGAACTTCTAGTAATTTCCCCATCCTACTTTCCCTAGCTTACATGGCTTAAAGAGATATTATCAAGTTGTTTGTTTTTTGTTAATAAAGATTATGGTAGCTTTACCTTGCAGAATACTATTATTTTGATGAATGTGCTTTTATAAAATACATATCTTCCTCATATTTCAAAAATTTAGTAGGTAGTTTTCAATAAAAGACAAAGTCTAGAGCATCATACAACATCAAAATTAAAAAGAAAATAAAGAAATGGAAAAAATTAAATGGTACATCAAAGTATGAGTGGTTGAATATTAAATTATATCCCTGCTTCCTAAAAACAAAGGAAAATAAAGAATTTGGATAGCTATAAAATTCTAATTAATTCTCTCTAATCAAAAAATAATTTTGACTCTTGTTATAGCCTTTGTTTTAAAGTCTGTTTTATCTGATAGAAGTATTGCTACCCCAGCTTTTTTTAAAATAATTTTCCTGAAATCTCTTTCTCCATTCCTTTACTTTCACCCTGTGCATGTCTTTTAATCTGAAGTGAGTCTCTTAGATGACATATGTAAGGGTCTTGTTTTCTTATTTATTCAAGCACTCTATGTCTTCTGATTGGAACACTTCATCCATTTACATTTAAATTAATTTTTGATAGATATGTAGTTATTTCCATTTTATTATTCATATTTTTTGTCTTTCATATTCTTAAAGAAGTCCCTTTAATGTTTCCTGTAATAATGTTTAGGTGGTGATAAACTCTACCTTTTTCTTGTTAGGGAACTTCTTTATCTGGGCTTTGATTCTACATGATAGCTTTGCTGGATACAGTAATCTTGGTTATAGGTCCTTGTTTTTCATCCTTTTGAATATTTCATGCCAATCTCTTCTGTCCTGCACAGAAACCCAAAGCACTAATTAAAAAAGACATGTGTGTGTAGGCTTATTGCAGCATTATTTACAATAGCCAAGATCTGGAAGCAACCTAAGTGTTGATCAATAAATGCATGGATAAAGAAATATATACACACACACACACACACACACACACACACACATATATGTGTATGTGTATATATATACATGTACACACATACACACACACACACACACACACACACAGTGATGTTACTTAGCCATACATAAGGATAAAATCTTACCCTAGATACAAAGTACAAATTGATGGTTACCAGATGAGAGGGATGTTTGTGGGATGGATGTAAAAGATGAAGGGATTAAGAAATACAAATTGCTAGTTATAAAAACTGTCACAGAGTTGTAAAGTACAGCAAAGGGCATGTAGTCAATAATATTGTAATAACTAGGCATGGTGTCAGATGAGTAGTAGACTTATCAGGGGGATCACTTCATAAGTCAAAAATATGTCTAATCACTATGTAATATGTGTGAAATGAATATAATATTGTTTGTCAACTGTAGTGAAAATTTAAAAAAATACTAAAAAATAACTGTGACAGATTTTTTTCTTATGTCAAATATAATGGACATTTATTTTGAAAATCCTTACCAACACCAATTGAAAAAAATAATCATAGTATTTTCAATGGTAAGATTATAGAAGGAAAGATTATGATAAAACTGTTCCTTTTATTATCCTTATTAAAGACCAGTAGCACAGCATTTATATTAAATTATAAGCTAACAGAGACAATTCAGAAGGAATCAAAGCCAACAAGGTTTAGGCTTATAATACTCTGATAGTATAATTTGATATAAAAAAAGACATCCAGCAAATAGAATTAGATCATGACTCTATCATACTTAGTCTCAGTTAGCTCTTCAATGGAGTTAAAAATTACTGATTGAATTCTCAGGTTAAGATCCTGTTGTGTAGCTGATGTTAAGGGAAACCCAAATGCCATGGATACCATTTATGGTAACAGAATAGTTGGTGTTAACATTGAAATAGGCACGTGAATTCCATTCTCATTTGAGTGAAGAATCAACTCATGTCTAAACCCATACAGGCTCAAAGAATTTCTCTTAGTACCAAAATTTTTCCTATTTGGGGTCTGCTAAAGTTAATTTATCTGATCCTAAGATGCTGTCCTTGAATTAAGTAGAGATAAACCCTGCATGAGAAAAAAACTGAATGATGACGTTGAAGCATTGTTTGATAGATGTGAGTTGTTCTTCTGTGAAGAGATCTTGCAAGATCTCTGACAGTCAAACCATAGGGGTCCAACTGCCGTTTCAAACTTCTCTCCCTGTTATCAAGTTTAAAGGTTTATAAAAAGTAAATCAATTTACAAGACGTTTTATAACCCATCATTTCAAAAGAATTATAATACTCTTTCTTAAGAATCTACAGAAAATACATGTTCTACTATACTTTCCTAAATTAGACTCAATCCCAATGGTCTGATTCCATGAAAATAATGCAATTAAATTTTTTATTCATTATATCCCAGGTGACTAATAGGGTCAGATGAAACAATTTAACAGCAAATTGCTTTATTACTAAATCAATAAAAACTGTACCCATTGAAAGTCAGTGTCCACTTCTTGATGCATATTAAGAGAAGTAATGTAGAAGTCACCATCCTTAACTTCTCCAGGGACAACTAACTTTCCTGCTGATAACTGAACTTACACCATCCCTGAGGAAATTACAAATGAATGTTAACTCCCAGCTCTATCAATTTCTGCACAAACAGGTGTTTCATGCTTTGCAAAGATTATAACTTCTAAAGTTCCAGAGCAAAGAAAACTCAAGCAAAACTTGTCCAAATGAGAATCCCTCTTACTTATTCAGTAATGTCTCTGGGAATACCCTCCAGATGGGTTGAATCCTTATCCACAAACCTCTGCCTTCTGGTTTTATAGTTCAGTAATGCAGTACTACCTGTCCTAAGTTGTCTGAATTAAACAATTCTCATTTCAAAAATGTAATGTAAATATAAGGTGATGGAAAGAGAAGTCACACTAGGTGGTGAACTTATTATACAACAAGTTGACAATGCACTGTAGAATTGTATGCCTGAAACCTATGTAATCCATTTTTAAAATGAATTTTAAAAAATGTAATCATTGAAACTCAAACCTTATTAATATAAATAGGTCTCTATTTGGAGGTTTGTGATCTTACAAGAAAAAAGTTATGTTTTACTTTCTCACGGTCCTGACCCTTTCTCCAAACAATACGTTCCCAAGTAGCTACAGAGTTCCATTCCTTAGAGGTAAGCGTTCCTTTTGGTCAATGTGAAAGCCTATGTCCTGGAAAGTACTTTAAATTATATATACTTAAAGTGAATTGACTTACTCCCTAGCTTTTTTTTTATAAGAACCTGGAGTAGAAGAAAAGAAATTTTACATAGAGTCAACCCCTGCTGATATTACTAATCACATACAAATATGCAGTAATATGTTGGATATTTAGTTTATCAAGACAGCAGGCAGAAATGATCTTCTTAGATCACAGAAAGAGCTGCGACAAGATTATTTATTGGTACTTTCATTCATGTGTGTTATTTTTCTACACCCACAACTCTAAAACACATACAAATTCTAAGCAGGTAGCTAGATGGTTAGAGATTACTTCCCTCGGAGATTTGTACAAAAAGAAAACAGAAACTCTATTTATCTTTGGTAAAGTTTTAATCTAATTTCTGCCACAATCCAAGAGTGGAAATGGCAGCCAGGGAGAAACAAAAAAGCAGAGAAAGGGATCTGCTGGAAAGAGGGACAAAAATACAATCTTTTTGCTTTCAGATTGTGAAGATAACTGAGATGTATGGTTGAAAACACCATGTGAATTGTGGTCTGACTTTCCTTTTCCATGCTTTGGGTACCAGCTCACAGTAACCTACAACTCTGTCATTAAGACTATGAATTTTCTCACCTGTAATATGAAAAATCTATTTTTCAATATTTTAGATTAAAAAGCTTATTCACATGCATTTTTTTTCTACTCATTCATTTAAAAGTAAGTTGGTTGGCATTCTCCAGTAATGGATAAAAGGCTGATTAAGCAACTAAAGTAAAAGATTATCTTGGAACATCTCATTATACCAGGAAGAAAGGAAATGCCACAGAATGGTGGAAACATATCAAGAGGATATAAAAATGATAATTTGAACATCAGATTATGTAATGATAGTGATGAATTATAATTTATTTAATAAAATAAGAATCCATGAGTGTATACTAAAAAATTAATAGATAAACATTCTTAAATTCTTGTATTTCTTGGAGTAGAAATAAAAAAAAATGATGAAACAATGGATGCTAAATGTAGAGGATAAAAATATTATCGGGTTAACATTGTTAATATTGGGACACACCAAGATGATATGTGCCCTATTATAATGCAATGAGGAAGACACTGTATGACTTTATGGTATTCCCACCAAAAATAATATATAATCTAAATTTTATTGTGAGGAAACATCAAATAAACCCAAATAGGTGATTTCAACTAGCTTGTACTTAATACTATGGTAACATAGATAATGCTTTTCTTTAGGAGATGCAACAAATAATAAGATGTAAGTAGTCGCAAGCTCTTCAACTTACTCTCAAGTCATTCTTATCAACACTGATAAGCAAATGAAACAAGATGTAATTTGATAAGAAATGTATGAGAGTTCCCTGGTGGTATAGTGGCTAGGCTTTGGCACTCTCAACACTGCGGCCTGGATTTGAGTCCCAGACAGGGAACTACCCACCCCCAAAAAAAAGAAAAAAAAGAAAGAAATGTATGAGAGTTAATGTACAATTCTCACAAATTTCTCTAATTTGAAGTATACCAATAATTAAAAGTGGAAAAAAAATTAGTGGATTGGAATTAATGGTCCTTAAACTTTCTTTACTTAAATTTTTTGATATTATGGATCATTTTCATCATAAAATTTTCTCTGCTACTTCTCCAGGAAATAATTCTCCCTTCATCTGTGTTTGTACCCCTAGGGCCACCATCATCTTTCATTTTTCATAGTTCTAATAATTTTGTCATTAAATATTTGTTGAGTACTTAGTATAAGTTGAACTGAAGCAAGCAGTGTGTATTTATTAATAAGCAAGACACAAAACATATACTTATAGATTTTTAGTCTGCCTTATTATCTTTCAATTACATATATCTTCTTTAGTAGAATTTAAAGATTTTTTGGAATCTGATCACTCATAAACAGTGTTTTATATATATATATATATGTGGCAATTAAATAACTGGAATGTAACTTGTTTTTAACCCACTAATTCACATTTAAACATACTCAATATACAAATTATGCCTATGTGATAAATTAATTTTACATCTGAAGACAAAAATTTGAAAAATTTTTGAGTCTGTAATGTAACATTATAAAATATGTCATGTTCAAAAGAAAATAAGAAAAACAAGTTAATGTTTATTGAGAATAACCTAAGTTCTAGAAATTATGTCTAACAGCATACATCAATTATCATCCATGCCCTAATTCTATGAATTAGATATTATTAATTCCTTCTCACAGATCAAGAAACTAAGGCTCAGTTCATTCAAGAAGCTTTCTTAGGTTTTTTCACATTTGTATGAATGTGTGTTTTCGATCTAGGACTTTTCAACTCCAGATTATGTTACTATTATCCACTTAACGATTTTTCGCCTGTCATTACCTTATCTCTTTAGAGTTATAGGAGAAAAAGATGACATAAGGAAGGTGAGGTAAAAGGAAAGACTAAGTATCCTGTTGATTTCAATTGTTTTAATCCATTTACCTTTTGCATTTATTTCCTGTGGAAAGCATAATTGCTATATAGATATAAATTTGTCAGAGTATATTCAATGACTGATTATCATGATAAAAATAAATTAGATAATGTAGTTTTTTCTTTTTGAAATAAAGAACAGAGACCTGGAAGTGTAAAGACTATCCATGAATATAGTAAGTCTTACATTTGATAACTCCCAAAATGTAAACAATTTCACATGAGTTTTCTATAGATTTCATATTCAGAAATCTACATATTTTTCATATAAGAATTAATACTGACTTAATTAACATTAGATAAGTACATTTTACAGTGTTATTCAATGAAAACTTCTGAGAGAATGTTTTAAAACAGTGGATGTCTTAACTTCTTGATACGTGCAGAATTTGGTATTCAAACTTAAAAACAGACAATGAATGTAAGTCAATGACAGCTAAAACCAGAGGAAAAGGGAAAGAAAGGGTTCTACCTTTTCATGGAAAAGACCACTCAGAAGATGTTAAATTTCTCACTTTCCCACCATCAGATCAACCTTTCATTACTACAGAGTGTGAGAACACAGGAGATGACGGCAAGGGAACTGCATGTAGAATCACCTGATTCCCCTGAATATAGTCAAAGAAGTCTAGATGTGAAGTAGACAGATAGTCTTGAATTTCTAGAATGAATACAAAATGTAATTAAGATATGTTTTAATTCTTTTGAGCCATTTTTCAGCTTAAATTATATTCATAAAAATATATAAATATGTATCTACAGAGTATTTACTGCTGATTTATCTTATTTGCTCAAGTAAGTTTAGAACTCTTTCTATTCTTGTACATTGAGGTATCATGAGATGAATAAATACAGTAGACTCTTAGCTAACTGGCACCCATGGAAATTAGTAGAAGCCAGATAAATGTAAGTAGACTCTCCATTAATCAGAACTCAAACAACGGGCACTCTGAAGAGACTCGTAAAAGTTTTGCCGGTTGCCTGAGATTTTACAAGTTGCTTGAGAGTGCCTGTTGCTTTAATTCCAGTTTTGGAAAGTGTGCTGTATATAATCATGATTGTGGCAGATAAAGGCAGAGTTATTTACCAATTACATGGCAAGCTTTGAAAGATTTTTGATAAAAATCTAAAAGACTTAAATTATAGCTGATATTTTCTGGAAAAGAGAATAGTGGAATGTTTTGACCACATTCATAAAGAGGTATGTAGTAACATAAACATTTGCATTTTGAGATATACATTTACAGATTCTACAGAGACTACTTGGAGCATTACATTCCTGCCAACTGAGTTGTTTTACAGCAATTTGACCATACATTTAAATGATACAAATTATATCATTGGATAGCTAGGAAGCAACAATGTGCATTATTTCAGATGGTTATGTGTTATAATGGAAGAGACCACACACATATACGCACACACATAAACATACGCATACACATGGTAAGATCAGTTTACATTCTCAATATAATTAAAGAGAAAAACTTTTACAAAATCAATATGGCATACAAGGCTGTCCGGAAAGTCTCCAGCCATGTAACTGTTCTCATTATATTGACATTGGCTGGATTTTTTCTATACAGCCCTCATACAGAGCAGCACATCTTGGTGCATCATTCGTTGATCCTCAGAGTCCATAATGGATCAGAAATGGCTACAAATGACACTGTTAGACCAAGATAGGGTCTTGCCAGATTTAAATTGAAATTGGTTTGCAACACAAAGCTAATATAATTATTAAAGAAGAATAGGAAGTATTTATCTGAGGACTGCCTTGTTTTTAAGCATAATTTAGTATTAACAGTGTTACATTATCATCTGGGAAAGAAATCAGTATCCAGGTCCAGCATCCCTGGACAAAGTCTCTACCTAGAGCTTTCCAGCAAACTATAAGCATGCAGTCTATTTAATTTAACCACCTTTGACCTGAGTGGTTGTCATAATGAATTGGTCCAAGAATGATACTACACACACACACACACACACACACACACACACACACTTTTTTTGCAGAAAATATCTACTTACTTAATTGTCTCTTGGTAGTTCTATGGCATTTAACTGGAAATTTGAAATAGTAGTAAAAGTCAAGAGAACTCAAATGTGTTCTATGGTTTCAACTAGTCTGACCATATTGTTTTGTTTATAAGGTAGCTCATATTATTACATAATTTTATTGATGAGAAAAGTTAGAATTGGAGTTCTAGTTGACATACTAGAAAATATTGGAGCAGAAAATTGAAAATTTATAATACTATAGTTTCCACTCTTGAACATTATACCATACTGCTTCTCAGAAGCTGCATAAAAGTCCGATTTCATTCAGTCCCCTGGATCTTAATTTCTTTGTTTCTGTATTTTAAGGTTTTGTCTTTGCTCCAAGCCTTATATTCAATGTTCTTTTTTGTAGTTTATAGTTTGCATAATACATGTTTATTCAAAAAAGATCAAATTACTCAAAAAGTTCAAATGTCAGCATAAGAATTTTCTCATCTCTAAGCTAGAATGCTCAAGTGTTTCAGGTAAGCTGCTAAAATATCACTGAACTATACACTACATTACATAAAATAAGATCTTAAAACTGATATTTTGACCAATACTCCAAGATTGTATACATGTGAAATTTCAAAGTGAGCCCTCCATATGCAGAATTCACAAAGAAAATTATTGAAAGTCAGTTTCTCAACTCAGACTCCTTAGCCCCATTAAGAACATTAGGGGGATAAGAAACTTGGGAGCTGTTGCCATGAGTCTTTATTCCTTTCTCAGTAAGAGCATGGTGAAGTCAGCTTCAAATGGACCACTAACAAAGCTTCCTAAGTAAAGACACCTCTTCTCTGCTGCCACAAGCTGCTTTAGTTTCTCAGGTAAAGCCTGTACTGGTGCCTGACTCATACCTGAAAAACGAAAGCAGCTTGTGGCAGCAGAGAAGAGATGTCTATACTGGGAGAGGCTAGTGCTCCCTAAATTTATTAAAGCATGGAAGATGCAAATGTTTCCTTTGGTCTATGAGTGGGTCATGAAAGAGAGACGGAGGAAGCCTGGAGCTCATGGTAATCCTACCCGAAAGCACTTCTATCAGACAGCGGCAATAGTATCTGGATAGAGCAGACTATCAGAGAAGCAAAAGCAGAAAGGGAGCAAATACAGCCTGCTGGAGAAAAATGTACATTTCCCATAATACAGGGATGTTCAATGGACAATCTTTGGTACTAAGAACAATTAATAAGTCTTTGAACTTCTGCCAACGCTAGAAATCACAGAGCCAACATACAAATGCGCTGATTCAAGGAAGACATTGTTTTTCTCAAGTCCTTTGTTTTCCTCTGATCTTACCCTGCATGGATTGCAAACTGACTCTGATGCTAGATAACTAACCAAGTTTCTTCTAATGCTAGAGAATCCAACAAAGCTAATCTTTTATGCAACCTGAAGCATAATGGAGCTGGGATGGTGGGGGATGGGTGGGAGGGAGAATTTTTAACATAAAACCAATTATGTTAAAAATTTTTATTATTACCTTGGATTAAACATTCTAATTCTTAAGTCTGTGTTTCAAATTCTTAAAGCAATGATAGTGAATAATAATGAATATCGTAGTTATGGGCCTTATAGAACATTTTATATAGTTGTAAGGGAGACAATCCCAAACATAAATATGCTAATAAGCATATTGAACACATTTTAAAATAGCCACCTAGGAATCCATTTTGGATAATGATAGTGTGAGGTGATTGGGTGATTTTCCTCTGCAGAAAATAAGTATAAAACTGGATAAAATAGTTATAAACAGCTATTTAAAGACACTGGAAAATGATCAAAAGCAGGTAAAATTATGAGGACTTGTATTCATGGGCAACTGTTACTGAATCATTTTAAAATGGAATATTAATGATCTTCTTGATCAGAGGCATTCCCATTGATGTGAGCTTGGGCAACAAAACCTCAGTTTTACTTACCAATGGTAGTGGACTCAGTTAAGAGTAGGTGACAGAGAAACTGAAAATGTAAGGAGAAGATTTTAGAAGCAAGATGGCCATAGAAATATTGGGGGAATAAACATTCCTACTCATCATCACAGACTAACTTAAAAATCACACAGATGAGAAAGACCCTAGGAAGTTTTAAAAAATAAAAATTGAAAACATGGACAGAGTTGGGTATTTGTTGTGATTTTTAATAAATTTCTTACCCTAAACATAGCCTAATTAGGAAAGGATGGAAGCCTTACTGGTTTAAGATGTCTGAGAATAATTTCTGTTTAAATATTGGCTGGTTGTATGGAATATTACTTGACCATAAGAAATTTCAGTCTTACCGTTTGTGACAATATGGATGAACTTACAGGGTATTATGCTAAGTGAAATAAGTCAGAGAAAGACAAATACTGTATGGTCTCACTTAAGTGTGAAATCTGAAAAACAAAATAAGCAAACAAAACAGTGGCAGACTCATACTTGGAGATACAGAGAACAAACTGATAGTTGACAGATGGGAGGGAGTTTGACAGTCTGGGTGAAAAAAGTGAAGGGATTAAGAAGTATGAATTGGTAGTTACAAAACAGACATGCAGATGTGAAGTACTGCACAGAGAATACAGTTAATAGTATTGTAATAGCTATGTATAGTGCTGGATGGGACTAAACTAATTGGGAAATCCCTTCATAAATTACATAAATATCTAACCACTATGCTATACACCTGAAACTAATATAAAATAATATTGAATGTCAACCCTAAATAAAATAAAATGTTGGCTGATTAGGGAATTATACAAGCATTAAGGAGATACCCAAGGAGACAAACTTACACATGCACACACACACATTTGACAAGAAACATCAGTGTCATCACAACATGGAAGAGACAGTTTTTAAAGTTTGAGTCCAGAAAATTTAATTACTTACTATAAGAATTAAATCCAATAACCCTCAGACAAACAAAAGAGAATATAGAAGTGCTGCAATATAAAATCTACAGTGTCCAACTTTTAACCAAAAATTATTAGACAGGCAAAGAAATATAAAATTGTAATGCATACTGAAGAAAAACATATAGTCAATGGAAACAGATTTCAAGTAGGCATGATGTTGAATAAAGTACTCAAAATCTTCCAAGTAGACATGATAAACATGTTCAAAGAATTATAGGAAAATATGCAAATAATGTATAGACAGACATGGAACCTCAATAGATGAATGGAAACTAAGAACATTGTAGAGCTAAAACATAAAATAACTAAAATGAAAATTTTATTCATGAGATTTGAAATGGTAGAACATAGTGGAAGCAAATTTTAATAGAGATCACTAAACATTATCAATCCACCTGGTCGGAGCCCAGACTCAGTGTTTGTATACCTAAACAGCGACATAGTGGCCACATTGTAAATTACAGAACTATCGTGGGTCTGCACATTCATCAACTTCCTCTCTTCAATTCCTGTTCTGCACACATACTAAAAAACCAACGTCGGAAGAGTACATCTCATTTTAAAGCCCAAAAAATTATATTTTAGTTGTCGGTTTTTCACACTTAGGATGCTCTTAGCTTTTGCACTAACATGACTTTTTTCTGTAAACTTTATACTGAAATTAAAACTGGTGTCAAAACAAAACAAAACAACATAGATACAAACACCTAGACTTTGTCTGAGCTTTTCCTAATTTGCATAGGAGTTCATGAAAAGCAACTCATGGTGAAATAACAGAGCTGAATTTCAGAGTAATATAGTACTGTAATTTAGGAAATGGTGTTGAATATCTAAGTCTGTTGGAAAAATCTATTAACTGCATTTTTATAATTCATTGAATTTCAAATACCTTAAATAATAAAGCCATGAATTATTTGTGTCAATATTTGTAGCTTCAGGGTAACATTAAGGAGGTTGGCCATTGAAGTACTTCATGGATGTTCTAAGGGTACTCATTCAATTCAATGTAATAAATATGAGTGAATTAAGGTACTTGATTGAAGGTTAGTCTATTGTATTCATTCAGCATCCAAAACTATTAGTTTTGATCAGTATTTTTAAAAATATTTCAATCTTTTTCCAAAATTTTACTAGATCGTAAGCAACTGTAATCATCAGTGCCTTATCAATGACATGTAATTATTGTAAACTCAAATATCACCATGCTAATGAATATATTTCAAGTTCTGATTTTTTTCACAACATACAAACACAGTTGGAATGCAGCCAATCAGATTCTATTTTGTTCAGCTGGGTTAATCAGATAATCAACATGTTTTTATTAAGGGCATAATATGTGAAACAATAAGTTACTTTCTTATTAAAATAACTAATTTACATAATAATAGCAACAAAACCTACCTGAGATGATTGTTTTCTTCAGAAGCAATTTTATTTCACAACATAAAAACAAGATCCCATTCGGAAATAGCAGTATTAATGCAGATTAGAGTAGTTATTGCTGTTGCTGCTTGTTTAGGGGTAGTGAGTATGGAAAGAAAGATTTAAAATCTAGAACAGTAATGGTTACAGTTTACCTTAAATTTTAAGAAAATAATAGGATCATTATAACTATTTATTTTTTCTATTGAATTCCATGTGGAAATTATAGAAAAGTGTATTACATACCTTCTGTTTGTGGTAGGTACTTTTCTTACATTGTTTGATTCTTTACATCTCTGTGAGATTGGCGTTATTCTTAATTTTCAGGTGAAACTACTAAAATTCAAAGAGGTTAAGAGTGGAAATATTAAGGACTGAAATATTTTTGCGAAGTCAAATAGCTTGGTACGTAGCAGATGCAAGATTGGAATCAATGTCTGCCCTAAGTCTTGCAAACAAAGAATTCAGGGTTTATACAGCATAGCACTGTCTACCAAAATATGTATGTTACAGACATGTTCAAATTAATCATAACTTAGGACCATTTTGCTGTAAAATTTCACTATTAAGGACTTTGCTATTATAAGAGATTTAGAAATATTGCAAATTAAATCATATTTTCTTTTTTAATAATATTGGATAGCAAACGTTTCTGACTATACATAAGGTGTTATCTTTTCTCCATTACCAGCATGATAGCACGTTTTGCCCTACTTTAAATGGGAAAACTAAGAAACATGCAATATTCATAACCTTGCCCAAGGTGACAAAACAAGTGCACCCTGGAGGTTTGTTCTTATTCCCATTTTCCGAAGGATATGACTGTGTCCTATTTCCCTAAAGATGCAAAAATATAGCAACAATGCTTCTCCTGTGTCACCTTTAATTTGATAGGCCTTGATATTTGGCCATTTACATTCTTAATTACATTTTTTGTTGCCTTGGATGTCTTTAAGTTCTCCTTAATGTCTTAGAAGAGAGCAACTAAGAGAGAGAGTGAGAGAGAGAGAGAGAGAGAGAGAGAGGGAGCTGAATAACTCAAATAGATATTTATTTGAACTTGTGACATTCTATTTAAAGAAATCTGCTGTTTTGTCTGAACTTCGAACGTGATACTGTTAAAATACACAGCTGCTTTTGCTTCAGTGCAGGACACTACCTGTCCATGTATAATTATATTGTATATTTGAAGCCTCCCTCCTCACTACATATTTAACAACTTATAGAAACAGCACCCTATTCACGTGAGGTTTCAAATATTAGCTCTTCACAATAGTATAGTCTATGAGTGTTTATTTAATATAACTTATTTATAATTCATTTAACTCTACTTTCTTTAAGACTTCTAGGTCCTCTTGGAAACTAGTTGGCCATTAAAATATGAGGGAAACCCCCCAAAACTGGAATTTATTTATAAAAAATGTATATTTATTCTTACATGTTTAAACTTCAGTCACTTTCAAAGTACTCTCCATTTGATGGAATACACCTATCAAGACGCTTTTCCCAATTCTCAAAATGGTTTTTGAATTCGATTTTGATGCCTTTTAGCATTTCTGCCATTTTTTGTTTTACTTCTTCCACTGTGGCAAAATATTTCACATTGAGGACTTTTATCATCTGGGAAAACAAAAAAAGGTCGTTTTGTGTGAAATAGGTAAATAGGGAGGGTGGGGCATGGGGATCGTGCCGTTTTTTATCAAAAGCTCAGCACAGTCTGGGTGGGTGTGTTGTCATGCTACACGTGGTTTGTTTAAATTGCCCATCATGAAATGGGCAATCACGTTAAAAGAATCTCCAAAAATAATTCACTAAAGCTGAACACAGCCTCTCACAACAGCCAGCTGGTACACTGATGCAGATGGGTTCCTAGAGGGGGAAGCCTGTATCACAAGGGACCTGCCTTCCAAAAGATAATTCCAGTTTTGGGACAGTTTCTCTTCATATAGCATCTTTGTGTTTTCAGAGTCTCTCAATGACAGTTTGATTGCTTGTCCTTAAAAGGAAGAAATTATTTACTGTTCAGAATTAACATTTTTTAAACAAAATCTCCCTCTCTAAAGTGGTATATCAATTGAATTATTGCTTCCTTCCACTCCTGAGGAGTGGGAAGAAGCAGAGGGGTTTAGGGTGAAAGTTGAATTACTAGTGCCTACAAATCAAGCCTGTTAATGTAAAAGACTTTTCATCCATAGTTATAGTCCCACTAGCATGACAACATAATTAGCTTTGGAGTTTTAGTAATTACCAACCAGTTTCCCAAGGAAAACAGTCTTAAAATTGCAGCTGTATAATCACAAAAAAAAATTGTAAACTTTCTTGCTTAAATTTACTTCAGCTCATAAACATGAATGTTTGGCAAAGATCTTGTGTTCAAGACTAAGCTTGAAAAAAAATAGCTAATTTCAAAACTCTTTTAGAGGTCTCTAGAGAGCTTCAAGTCAACAATTCTGTATCCCAATAGGTTCTCACCATTTGCAGCCACATTTGGAGCACTGGGACCATTCAATTAAATGAACTCAATCCATTTAAACTTGTCTCTCCCCATGACTCATTTTGACATGTGCCTCTGGTCTGAGATTCAATTTCCTGTGTCCTTTATCCTTGTTTTTCATAATTAACTACTTTAGGCTCAGACTTCAAAATAGTTCATTCTGTACTAAGGGGTGTAGTACAAAACCTTCACACATGCATGTGCACGCGCACACACACACACACACACACACACACGCACATTTTGAATCTAACGCTGAAGTTACTACTCCTCATATTAGCTCTTATTTGTGTGACCATGGTTAAATTACAAACTATTTTGGTCTGAGTTTATTTTTCAAATTCCAAAGATATACTTCCTGTTTTATAAGATGTATTCAATAAACCTTACTCTATTTTCTTAATGTTGATCAGCTCCAACTGTAAATTTGCCCATGCTATTATTTCTCATAACACATATCTCTGACAAAGTTACATTTGTTCCAGTGAAATAAAACTCCACCATATCTTCAGTCATTTTTCTTTTACTGTCTTCCTTGAACTGAGCCTAGGACTTCTTGGTAACAAAATTTGCTCAGACTGCTGCCTAATAGCTCCCTTTCTTCTGTCCTAAGGTCATATTTTGTACTGTGCATCCAATTAAGAGAATAAGGAGGGAAGTTTAGCATAGTCTTATTTCTTTCTGAGACAGAATTAATAATTCTTAAAGATCTTTATCAGAACTGATTAAACTTTCTTTTTATCATTCTCTTTATTTTCTTGCTATTACCATAAAAATATATAGTACACATTATTTTAGGTGGCCTACACTCATCTTTGGGACCAAAGCACTCATTTCTCCAACTGCCCAGGATGTTGGTTGCTGGTGGCTCATGGCTGAGTTCTTCTCCAGGAATAGACCACATTCTAAGAAAAATACCTCAATTTAGGGCACACTTTTCTCAAATGTTCTGTGTGCAGTAACTGGTTGTGGTGTGGATATTGTAGCCTTATCCCTTAACTTTATTCAGAAAGACTCTAAAGGGCTCTCCAAAGTTCAATACTTTCCATGAGGTCAATTGAGGCAATGTTTACAACTACATCTCAGTTAAACCTCTCCTTCTACCCATTCTGCACTCTGCATCCTTCAAAGATGTTATTACAGAAAACTCTCAGTAAACCGGCACCCATGGGGATTGATAGGTGCTGGATAAATTTAAACAGACTCTCCATTAAGTGGAACTCAAGCAACTGGCACTCTCCAGCAACCTGCAAAATTTTGCCAGTTGCTTGAGATTGTATAACTCTCCGGAGATGTAAAATTTAACATCCTGAAAAGCACCCTGAGAGATGGCACTAATAAATACACGGCTCTGTTGCTTTTTGCATATTCAGAAAAGTCAGTGACTTGGATTAAATGAGATAAAAATGCCAGAAAAGCCATTACAACAATACAGAGGGAATCAAATTTCTCAAAGAATTGGGCATGATAGAATGCATATATTAATTAATGCTCAAAAATCTCATTAGTCAACTGTTTCAAGGTAGAGCCATGATGGTGATACATTTATCAAAGCAATAAGGAGTGCACTTATAAAAAGAAGCACTGGAATTTTTCAAAGCTCAATGATAACTATCTCTGTAAGGAAAGGTTGCAGTGTATGATGTGGTTATATACCTAGATTCCTAATAGCAATGAAAATGTTAGAATTTTGAAATAATAAAATCCACACCATGATGCTTAAAAATTAAAAGCAAGACAGGTGCAATTATTGTGTTGAGTAGTAGGTCAGAGTAGCAGGTCCGAGACCCACAGGAGAACCTCACTTTCAGAGAACTGTGGAAATGTTTAATAGAATACTGCATTCCTAGAGACAAGATAGGTGGGCAGTCAACAAGGTTATTGATTCATCTACATACCCTGAATAAATCAATGATTGATAATCAGGAAGCTGAAGACAGCTGCTCCAATAAAGCCGTGATCTCTTGCCCAATTTCCAGACATGTACCAGGTCTCAGAATCCATTGACTGATAGGGACAAAGGACTTGCATAAACAAGGCAAGTGTATATTATAACAAATCTGCCCTTTTTAAACATCATATAGTCTTTTACTTAGATACCCATTCACTAGAGAAAGAGAATACCCAGACATTTTAAGGACCATATTAATACCTGGAAATATAAGATATCATCATAGAAACCTTGATAGATAAGAGGGATATAGAGGCCCAGTAATGAGTGGAGTCTAGGAACACACAACTGGGTTCATTAGATCCAGAGTCCATTTTCAAGGTACCTGAATGTATATTTACAATTGACATATTTGTGGGTTGGTTGAAACTTTACATTGTTTCCTTGGCCTGTGGGTCAAGAACTACTATGGTGGGCAAAATAGCAAAGGGTCCCCTAAAGCTGTTCTCTACTCCTGAACAAGATTTTAAATGAGAAATAATGTCACATCCCAGGAGAAGCATATAGAAATAGTATTTACCATAATATTCTCAATTTAATTTACCAGTCAGGCTTCTACAAAAATAGATTGGCTCATGAAGAATGACATTAGTCTACTAAACTTCAACCAAATAATAGGCCCAATTGCAACTATGATGCCAGATATCTTTGCTAGAATATATGAACACAACCTTAGGTGTGTAGCATATTGCTATTGATTTGGTAAATCTATTTTGTTCCATACCTATCAAAATAAGTAGTGCACATTTATATGGGAAAGGCAAGAAATATATATTTCTACTCCTGTTCTTAGGCTCCTACACTCTCCCAAAATGCAGTTCAAAAGGACTGACGTTATTTAGACATTTTTCAGTATGACAGATTAGTCCCCTATATTGAAGACATTATGTTAACCAAGGTGTATAATCAGAAGTGGCAAATACATTGGAGGTTTTGATAAGAAACTTAAGCTTCAGAAAGTGGTCTGCCACATCCATAAAAATTTTAGGCATCCAGCAGCCTAAGACTCCTAGGACATTCTTTCTTTAATAAAAGACAAATTATTATATTTCACCATCCCCACCAGTAAGGAGAAAACATATCATCTGTTAGACCTATTCAGGGTACTTGGAGGCAGGATATTTCACACTTGAGAATATTGTTTCAATACATTTACTGAAAGCCAAGGAAAATGCTATTTTTGATGGCCCAAAGAAGGAAACAATCTAGAAGTAAGTTCATGCTATGACACAAGTAGCATTGTCACTTGGATATATATTGTGGTAGGTCTATGATATTGTTCTAGAGGAATCTGTATAATGTGAAGTTAATACCTAGGCCAAAAACAGACTCACAAGTTAGAACACCACGGTTCTATAGCAAAGATATTTCATCTACCTGGTTCCAGATAGAAACAAACCACCTGGTCATGGAGCATCAAATGATCATCTAACCAGAGCTACTCATTTTGAGCTATATCATATATATGGTCAGGTGCAGAAGCAATCCTTTGTAAGGTGGGGTGGGACATCAAGAGTGAAACATCAGCTGAATCAGAAGTAAGCTGCACCAGTAAGTATCCCAAATAGTCATGTCACCCACTGATGTCGTTCTAGTGCCTCGCCATCAGCTCACACCTTGCAGTCACAAGCTAACAGAAAAGAGAAAATAGCAAGTGTGATTCACAGATGAGACACCCTGATTTATAGATAAGTCAAAAGGATAGGTGTATAGAAGCCTAACATTGTACTGCTGATACACTCTGGTCCCACTCAGTGGTGTTTCTGAAAGACAGTGGTCAGGAGCAAGCCTTCCAATTGGCAGAACTTGATATGGTACATTTGGTCCTCTAATTTGGTTGGAAGTGAAAGTGGACATATGGGCAGTGGCACATGATTTGACAGGTTAGCCAGAGGCCTAGAAAGAGAAAGATTGAAAGACAAGAAGACCGACTTCAGTTGACTCCCTCAGAAAGAGCCTCAATTCAGGAAGCAATGGAGAAAATCTAAAATCTGCAGATAGTTAGTCAACAATAAGAACAATATGGAAATTCTCTCTTGGTGACTAAGATATGAAAAATGGTAAAAATGTATAAATATCTAAGAAGAGGTTAGTGTAGATTCTTCATGCAACTTTAGGAAAGTTTTACAATGATAAGAGTCTTAGTTGGGGAAGCCGTAAGGACTATAACACTAAAATAGTATGTCTATGAATGAATAGTTTTAAGACTATTAGTTTTAATAGTTTTAAAGAAAGGTATAAAGAAGAAGAGATAAACTAACGAAAAGTGAGGAGAGGACGGGGTCCATAAATCAAGTATGAACTTCGATTAAATGTTGAATTAATGGTAGAATATTTTTGTCATAGGTACGTCCTTTCAGAAAGATGAGAATTGGCAGTCTTAAATAATTGATGCTTTGAGCGAGGGCAGATATCCAGGATTTTACCTATCCTATTACAGGGGTACATTGGGAAAGAATTTAATTAACTGTGTTAGGAAAACCAAAACCCAAGAGCAAAGTGTCTTAAATCTCCATATGGTAGAATGCAAGCAGAAGTCACCTGGAGTTGCATAATTTTCAAAGCTCAATTTGAAATGCTTGAAGGATGTTGGGCACCAGACAAAAATGGGGCAATATTATGTTCGGTTGTGTAAGAAGAGTTGCTACTTCAGAGTCTTACTTAAGGTTTGTAAAATTTTGCACTTAATGGAAAAGCTATATTCATCTCTTATGGGCTGAAATAGTGTACCCCTAAAATCCATATTTTGAAGCCTCAACCCCCAGTACCAAAGAATGTAACTGCATTTGGAGATGGGGCCTTTAAAGAAGTCATTACAGTTAACTGAAGTCATACAGGTGAGCCCTCATCCAATCTGTCTGGCATCTACACAAGAAGAGGAAACTTGGACACACAAAGACACCAGGGATTCACACGCACAGGGAAAAGACTGTGTGATAGCACAAGAGTGTGGCCATCTGCAAGCCAAGAAGGGAGGGCTCAGAATAAACCAAACATGGCAACACATAGGTCTTGGACTTCTAGCCTCCAGAACTATGAGAAAATCAATTTCTGTTTAAAGTGCTGGTTTATGGTATCATGTTATCGCAGCTCTAGAAAACTAATACATAGTACTAGTGGCAAGTAATTCTAGTTTACAGCTGCTGAAGGTGACCATACCAGTAATCTGAGTGAGATCCTTCTGACTGAGCTGAATTCAATCAGAAATTGAGTGTGGACTGACAGATATTTGCAACTCAATTTCTTAGAACGTCAACATTCAGGAGGAAAGAAAATACAGAGCATTTTTCCTTTTATAGGTATGTAGATTTGTGGTGCTCATTTGATTACATTTACTGAGCTAGGTTGAATAACATGGGTACATTTAATTTGAAGTGAGGACTAGACTGGCAGTTTTTAAAATTTCTCCACTGCAGTTAAATAAAATGATTAAGGCCCATTTCAAAGATTTCTGTTAAGTGCTGAACTGTTAACACATCTGGGCCCAGGAGAACTCAAGAAAACCAATTACTGTTATGAACAGAACAGCCTTTAAGTCTGGAAGGACTCTCCTGGTTTACTCTCATCTCGTCCCCACAAGAAAGCATCACAATCCTGAATAATTACAGAATTGATGCCTTAAAACATTGAGTTAAGAATTTTATTGCCTTTAACTAGGGCAATAGAGGATCACACTCTAACTACAATAGGAATGTTCTATTTTTGAACACCCTCTTTTTAACACCTCTCCAAGAGAAAAAATATATATGCATATGCACATACATATATATTTTATATGAATATACGTGTACACACACACACACACACACTTAATCATAGTTCCATGCTCTCCACTGGGCCATGTTCACTTACAGTGAACCCATTCTCATATACTTGGCCTTCATCATAGATCTCCTGCTTTCTGATTCTTTGTGTTAATACTAAATATTGTAGGAAGAATCAGTGCCTTTTTCTCTTTCTGTTCTTACTATTCTGCCTTACTTGGCTTGCTCTTTGTTCTGTGATATCTAGCTAGATGGCTAGCTAACTATCCATCTTTTTCCCTGATGATAAAAGAAGACAAAAAAAAAGAGATTTTTTTCTTGCATTGAACCAGTGGTGTCTGAATATGATAGTAGGAATGGCTATAGTCATCATAAAGGCATAATGGAAACAAAAGAAGTGAATTGATCTGCTTACGACAAAATACAACAATAAAAACAATTGAAGTATTGATAATGTTAATTATGAGATGATAAATTTTATTATTTACCCTAGGTGAGTTAACATTTTCTATTTCTTGCAACTAAATCATATCAACTGATATGCATAATATACCATTGAATCAATTGGTTTTTTCCTCTATGGTTTGGCTAATTTGGAAATATAATATTTTATAATGAACTACCTCCTTTGCATTGCTTCTCTTGGACAAATTAATCCCATTAATAATTTATTTTCATGGAATAGCTGAACATATAAAGACAGATATGCATGAGGGTGTTCATTTCAGAATTATTTATGATAATTCATAATTAGAATCAACATATATACTTATCAACACAGAAAACATTAAATAAGCTATGGTCCATCCACACATTATACAGTAAAAAGTCATTAAAGAGGTAGTTATGAATATCCATTAAGGTAGGAAAATATTCATAGCTTATTATTGCATGAAAAAATAAGGAAGATTCAGCAAATTTCTGAGCATGAGCAAAATAATCTTGAGTTTATAAAAATTTTATGGATATAGTTATTTAACATATATGCATGGGTATGATAATAATACAAAGAATAATGACTACTAACATTTATTAAATATCTACTCAGAGCCAGGTACTCTGCTAAGTGCTTCTCATATATTATACCAATTAACCTACACATTAAATAATGTATGTATTATTGTTGTCTTCATTTAGAGATGGGTTAAGGAAATTCAGGAAGTAAATAAGTTTGCCACCTACACATTAAGAGATAAGATCAATGTTCAAATCCAGCTCTATACAAAAACATATTATATTATAATACATTATATTTTAACATTTATATCAAAACATTTATATCATATACCATGTATATTGCAGTACACTACATATCATTATATCATATTATATACATTTGAAATAATCATCTCCAAAAAGGTAATAATAATTACCTTTGGGGGAGTTCCCTGGTGGTGTAGTGGCTTAAGGCTTCGGCGCTGGCACTGTCAGCACTGCAGCCTGGGTTTGATTCCTGGCCAGGGAACTACCCATATACAAAAATAAATAAATTTAAAAAAATAGAGAAAAGAAATCAGACTTTTAAAAAAAAAAAATAATAATAATAATAATAATAATTACCTTTGGGTAACGGAATTGTTTTGTTCTTAATCACATTCCCCTTTAGCATTACATTTTCTACAGCAGACGTGTATTATCTTAAATTAAATAAAGAAAAGAAATACACAATACATACATGTATAAATGGTAATATATCTGCATCATAAAGTGACTTTACTGTCCCTTTTTGCACAGCATGTCAGGAAAGCTAGTTCCAGATCTACTCCCTGACCTTAGTGAGTTACTGACTCTCTTAATTTGCTCATATGCAAAGTAGATATCATGTTACTTATCTTTCTTCCTTCAAAGAGTTGTCATAAAGATTTAATGAGCTAGTGGAGATCAAAGAGCTTAGGGAGTTTTAAAGCATACTAAAACTATGTGGGAGTGTTAGTATTTTATTTTCTTTATATTGAAACATATTTCAGATGCATATTATAGTTTTAAAAAGTTGAATGTTTTGAAAATCAGAATATAATTTATGTCTTTGATTCCTAATCTAGATAATGGGCTGGTAATATTGACCTTATAAATTATGTGGCAGTATGTTGATATAATACACACAAAGCATCTTGCACCATGAATTCTGACACAAGTAGGGCCCATATAGGAATGTGTGTGTGTGTGTGTGTGTGTGTGTGTGTGTATCTGTGTGTGAGGATGTGTGTGTGCATGTGTGTTTTAAATTAAAAAATCCTAGTGGAAACTAAGCTTCCCTTTGGAATTCTTGTCTAATATAAACTCACATATTTGCTCAAAGGAACAATAACAGGAACAATAATGTGCAATCTGGTTCCCTAAGGAGAAGGAAATCCACATTTAAGAGCTTTCATCACGGGCTCCAATACACTATCTAGTTTGTCAGAGGGGACATATTTATTAGCATAATAAAAGAGTACCAGGAAATTGCATAATGGTAACTAATTGTCTGCCCTCCCTTTCTTGGAAACAAAAGTGTCACTAAAGTTCATGAACACACAGGAGACTTCGCATTCAGTTGTTTTTAAGTTTCCTTTTTTCACTTTTGCTTTTCCATTGTCAGTCTGCAAGAAAATTGTCTTTTGAGGAGGAGAAAGCTCATTGTGGTTGAATAGGCTAATTTTCTAGTGTTCCCTGGATCCTGGAGTGACCCTATTATCTGCTGGGTATTCTCCTCCATCTCTTGCTTACATTTTTAGTTTCTGAATCAAGTCTTTAGCTGGGAAAACAGATTATGAAATCCTGTGGAAAGAATCTAATATTTATTATAGAAACACTTAATAATATTTCTTCATTACAGTCATCCTCGTTAGAGAGCATTTATTATGCATTTATATGCTTAACTTGCCTGATCAAAACTGCTTCATTATTTCTTCTTTTTCCAGTCCTTCTTGTGTCTTAACCAGTAACTGAGCTGCTGAGTGAACATAGAACTGGGGAAAGCTATGAACAAGAGAGTTCCCAAACAATATCTCACTCTGTGAACATTTTTGATGCCTTTTATGTCACTCAAATCTTCCTTTCCTGTGTACTATTACCCAGGGATCAGCTCTCTGTGACCTGGCAGTCAGATAATCTGATAAACTAAACTCTTATAGCGAACTAATGGCTGCTAATGGGTAATGTTACCCTTTCCAGGAAATGTATCTTCCATTTAACCAGGTCATTTGAAAACAAAATTTTAGTCTAAAAGAGTCATTATGATGGTAATTTTGAGTGCCCCCAGCAGATCTGTAGTGTGGTTGAGGAATTGATGAGTAAAAGATTCAAGCATAGGTAGGCTTTTTTTCTCCTCTTTACGTATGACTATGACATTTTCATAGATATGAAGTAAACGTGTCTCTCCGGATCTAAGGCAATTACCAATGAAAGACAATCTGGAGAACTGGAGGCACTAACAACTGCAGAGGCAACAAATAACACAGTAGGATATCAAAACAGCCAGTGGCCAGACTGGACAACGTTGAGTCAAGCATGATATTCGCAGGGTATGGATAAGGGTGAAGTTCCCTGGTTTCCTCGTCTAGAAAAGGAGAGAATTCAGATGCGCAGATGAAAAGTAAGCTTTTAAGCCGGGATGGTGTGAGACACATGGGGTTGTGGCCTGGGCAGAAGTCCAGAGAAAATGGGGCAGAGATCATTTTAAGATGTGGGTATAGCTAAATTGACAGGAAGGAGAGTAATGGGAAAAAAGGAAAAGCTGGTAAAGAGCATTTCCAATAACTACGAGTACATTAATGCAAACATTGCAGAGAGACCTGCATAAATTCCTGTTAGGGCTTTGTCTCAGTCTTCAGTGACTTGAATAGCAACTTTTCTTACTCCTACAAACTTCTCAAGTAAGTAAGGTTAAGTTTGGTGATCTAAAACATAGCCTTTTCTTGCTGCCTTAGTTTCCTGCTTTTCTTCTTCCTTTAACCAATGGTGTCTGGAAACATACTCAAAGAATTTGCTGTAAGATAAAAATCAAAGATAAATTTGCATGTTAGCAAGGGTGAGGCTTTAATCTCGCTTTTATATTATTAAATGTCAGGCATATGTGTTTACATCATGGACAGCATGCCCACTTTGAGGTTGTCTTATATTCCCTGCCATACATCTGACTGTCTTTGGGGGAAGACTTGAGCTCCCTTTAACATAGGTTAAATTTCCATGATGCTAAGAACTTGAAGACATGAAGCCTAATTGGAATCTGCATGCCATGTATTGGAAAAAGACTTGTCTAAAGACATCTAATTAAAAAAAAATAATAAGCGACATCCCCTGGGAAGTTTTTCCTTCCTGGCTATGAATAAATCATGTTAAAAAAGCTAAAGGGACTGTGTACATAGACTTACACACTGATACTCTGAACATGGTTAAGAGGCTGAAAGGCTAGTCCTTAGAACTATTCTGAGGATCAGAGACCTATGCAGATTCTTCAGAATTTATATATTTAGATTTCAATTTCTATTGTACCTTTTACCCAATGGGAAGAATCTTAAATCTTCTTTTCTGGGTCCCTAATTGATACTTTGGTAAGTTTATACCTATATTCATCTACTGAAAATTGTAGAGTTTGTTTTACTTGGTTTTTCAAAAGTCCCAAGGTGCCTCATTATAACATGGATCCCTTTTTCAGCATAAGGCAGTGAAGTTCATATTGCTTTCTTTAACTCTCCCTCCTATGGATTAAAAAATAAAATAAAAAATATGTGGTTTCCCTTTGACACCTTTGATAACACCCAAGTATGTTTGAAAAAATGTAGTTCCAGTGAAAATACTAAAGCTTTGTTCTGGCACCAGCAACCACGGAAGAGAACACAACTATGAGAGGAATGTGTCATATTATCAGAAGGAAAGTGGGATATTTAGTTTATGGAAAAGAACAGATCATTCCTTGTCTTTCTGGGAAGCATGTCAAGTGGATGAGGAAATAGGAATAAACGAGAGAAAACTACTGGGAGACAAATTTTAGTTCACTATAAAGGCTATGCCATCTAAAACAAATGGCTGTCCCAGTTGTTCTAGATGGCATAAACTTCCTCAGAAAGTAGAAAGCTTCCTATTAGTGGAATATTTAAATTCCTGCAAACTGGTTCAAATACCAGATAGAATTAGTAAAAGATTTTTAACCTACAAATTTAGTGTTTAGTGTTGTTTTCCAATTTTTCTTCTCTATGCATTTTATTTTCCTTCTCCTTTTGTTTCTTTCCCTCCCAAACCTTTGTTCTCCATATCATCATAATATAATCTAGGTATTTATATTTAAAATAAGGAACCAGTGACTTAATGTTACCTTTCTCAGAAATTTTTGCAATGCTAAAGACTATATAGCAAGAGGAGGATAATGCTTAACTAAATGAAATTAATGACTAAAAGTGAAAATTTGAAAGTAATGTAAACACAGTAAAAAGAAAGTTTTATACAAAAGGTCCTTTTCACTGTTCTTCAACAGAAAATATAATTGTGATTGCTCACTTTGTACAAACATGAAACAAAACCTTACAAAATTTGGCTTTTTAGTAATCTAACAAAATTTACTTTTCTGAAACCTTTGAAAACATTAATTGAATTCATGTAAGTTATTTCTAGTTTGAAAATATTAAAAATAGTTAAAGCAAGATTGTCAGAAAAGTGGTCAGCAAGTTCAGGTGAAGCATGCTAGGGTAGAAAAGTTATGAACTAGAAGCTGACACAATCGGGGTCCTAATTTGGACTTTCATATTCGTATTCTGGGTCACGTTAACAAATCCCGTAACTTCTCTGGGACACCATTATTCAACCTTTATAATGAGAGAGTTGAAATCAATAATCACTAAAATCCCTTTTAGCCCCAAATTATGTGTTCTAAGAATAGTAAACCCAGCAGTTAAGATAGCTGCTCTTCTTCTCAACTGTTAGCCAGTTGTGGCTACTCACAGACTGCACTGTGAGAATACACACACTCGGAGTCAGGTCTCGTGCTTTGATAGGCACAGAAGTGAAATTTGTTTCCAAGGCATGATCATGGAGAGGGAGACATAAATGATTTCCACTTGAATCCTCACAAATAAGGGTCTCAGGCCCTATATAATTATATGTTCCTTGGAATTACCTCCAAGTTAATTGGCCTGGCAATCCAATGGTCACCAGCCTCTGTAGTCAATGCTCTGATACAGTGTTGATGCTAAGAGCACTGCATATGCTCACACAGATGCACGTCATTAACTTCTTGATTCCTGCTTTGGCAGCCTATCTTGTATTTGCCTTTATTTAAATCCTTAAAATCCACTGATTATGCTACCATGCCCTACCTTTTTATATAGGTTTTAACCCAAACTATTAATGAACCATTTGCTTCATGAGACAAGAAATTATTAGTAACAACTAGAAGGAAAGACTATTACTGTATTACTGAAACAACATGCTAAGCACAGTAAGTTAAAATTACTGTAGATGCCTTTCTCTCTTCCCCATGGAAGAAAAGCTTAAATAGTACCATAATGCTGCACAACCTTTTATGTAAGTCAGAATATAACATCCATAGACAATGGATGAGTGTGGCTGTTTTCCAATAAAATTTTATTTACAAAAACAGGTAGTAGGTTACATTTGGTGCTTGGGCTATAGTTTACTCACCGTCGTACGAGTATTAAGAGTATAGTTCATGGGAGTTCCCTCGTGGTGTAGTGGCTAGACTTCGGCGCTCTCAACACTACGGCCTGGGTTCAATTCCCAGCCACGGAGCTACCAAAAAAAAAAAGTGTACTTCATTAGGTGTACATTGTATTTGGGTAAAGTTAGACAAGGACAGCATTTGAGTTATAGAACCAGATATATGAAAGTGATTGATTTTTCAAAACCAGTTTCCATAACACTGTAATTAACAAGTCCATCGCTTACAAACCACTCCTGTCTCTAAAAATTAAGTGATGCCTAAAGCAAATTTATCAAGTTATGGAACCTAAAGAAATATGTCTGTGGGTTTAAAAGAAAAGAAAGGAAACATATTATCAACATAATCTTAAGGTCTGTGGAACTTAATATTCGGCATTTTGATTTATATCATGGAAATGGAAAGCAACATTTATGTAATTATCCAACACTGTATTCAAGAATGTTGTCTATTATAATACAATGTAAGTCTCCTTAACCTCCTTTTCTCATTGCACAACGTGCAATGTTAAAAATGTGCATAAATGTTTGGTTCCTCAGAAAGCAAGACTACGTTCTAATAACACATACTCTAAAGCATAGGAAACCCTTGGAAACTGTTGGTCTATGAGAATGCAGTAGGCTGATTCCAAGGTGAAAGAAATGAGCCAAAATGGTGGGAGGAGAGAGATGAGGTTAAACTAAATAGTAAGGAGAATACAACAGGAGAGGGCAGAGATTAGAGTTCTATTCCAAGCTAAGGTACACAAGGGCTGTCCAGAAAGTATCCAGCCATGTAATGTGAAAAATAGAGACATTTATGGCTGTATTTTTTCTGGACATCCCTCATATATTGCATCATGTTGATACATTTTTATTTTTAAGCAGATAAACATTCTCCAGGTAACATATTTCTGGTGTCAAAGAATCAGATATTTTTTATTTTCTATTTATCCATTTTTCTTGGAAGTTCAGTATTTTTTCTCCTTCTAGTGAAAATACTATTTTCTCAAGATTTCAGAGGCCTTAGAAGGAAGGTTGTTACTTTTCAAATAACAGTGAAATTTTCCAATATAAATACTGAATCATACTTATCATTTTGATAAGACTGATACAACTGCTGACTTAATCAGAAGTTTTTTGTACTGAATATGGTCTTCAAGGCTATCTTTGGGATTAAAATTTCTACTGTTGAGTGTTTTTGCAACTCTTTTCTCTCCTTTATGACCTTTACTAATAAAAGAGTGGCTCACTGATGATGGCTGCGTGCCAGCATAATTAGAGTGCCACTCCAGTTTCTCAAAAGGCCTTGGTTATACTGCTTCATCATTTAGAGCTTTACTTGCTAAAGTGCTATTAACATTAACTCAGTGGAAGAGATACATAGTTGATTGGTTTACAGCTGCATAAAAACATGTCTTTAATAAGCAGATTAAAATTTTATCCCATTCTGTGGACACTCAGTAGAAAAACATTTGAGCAAATCACTTAGCCCTTCTTTGTATTAGTTTTTTTTTTCCTGCAACATAAATATTAATCACCTTGCTTACCTATGTCTTCAAAATATTAGATGTAGCTTTTAAATCCTTTGAAAAGTACAAGGTACACTTATACATACATGATAATGATCTTTGGTAATATTGATCACATAAAAATTATAATAAAAGTATAAAATAACATAATACAATAAGTATATGATAAAAATTAAAATTATAATTTTCATTAATCTTAGCTGTGTTTTCCAAGAGAGTGAAAATTTAGACAAGAACTTGAGCTTATCTGGGAAGAAAAGGGGAAAACAAATGCAAAAGGATAGTTTAAGATTGGTTAGCATAAATAGCAATGTGTCCTCAGTCCTGCTGGAGCCTTTTGAGATCTGTGTAGAATGTACCTTAGAATTCTTTATTTGAGGGTTGGCAGAAAAGAACATTTACCCATTGGGTGCTTCCTTCCCTAGGCTTACCCACTGGGAGATTACCTCCCTAACATGGTTAAATTGTACATGCCATCAGTGATAGGATTTCTTCGGTTTCCTACACTAGTTTCAAGGAAGACCCAGAAGTGAAGAGCCTACTGCTGAGCTGAGGTGCTGTCCTGTAGAAATGGCTGATCAAAATGATCAACATGAGTCATGGCACACGAGGAACTCAGGTAATCAATTTGAGAGTAGTATTAAATAGCATTATTGTATTTTTGGAGTTATTGAGTAAACCATTAAAAAAATAATTTCCTCCAAAGCCTTAACGTAGTGTTTTCTTCTACCTTAATTAAAAAATGTATTCAAAATGTTGAGTGACAATTCTTAAGTTTTAGAATAAATGGCCAGAGGAAGAAGCATGCCCTACTGTGAACTTTAAGAAAAAAATAGAAAACAAAGGCAATATTCTTGGATATTAGATGGTTTTTACAAAACCACAACACCAAATATAAAATAATTATAATAAGACAATGAAATATCTAAGAATTTAGAAATTGAAATAAAATATTGACTTTTTATTCATCAAAAGTTGACACTAAAATAAGTATTCTTATAGTTTTAAAAATACAGTGACACCCAGTCCTCTCCATGTGATGTAATCATTCATTATACTCCACCAAAAATGAATTAACTCAATACTAACATTAATTAAATTTTAATTAACAGAAATAACTTTATGGCTTTGAGAGTGAAACCATGAAATTTGTTGTTAGGAAAACTGAGTAGTCTTATTTATCAGGAGACATTGAAGCAGTCCTTTGTAACATAGGCGAATGGCTTAAAAGGTATCTGCTGATCACTTGTTACTTCTCTTCTCTGTATTCCCTATTTCTTATTCTGTATTGTACAGAATTGTGCCCTGTGGGTTAGCATTTCTAGTCTTCTTTGTAAACTGGTTTCTGGATAGGAGCTTCCCAGGAGATTGGAAGGCGAGGAGGAGGAGTATTATAAGGAATTTCTTCCCCACTGTTCTTCCCTGCATGGCTCTAGATCCCTCCAGGTGATTCTGACCCTGGGCTCTGACTGGTTTTCTCCAAACCTTGGAAAGACACTGGCTTTCTACCATTGCTAATTCCTAGGTCACCTCACCTTCTCCTGTTTGGCTTTCATTTCTCCCAACACCTTCGTAAACTAATTCTCTTTATTAAATCCTCTCTATTGTTCTGCCTGATATTTCTTTTTTTTTTTTTTTACTAGACTCTGACTGACATAGTACTTTCTGCCTTTCAGTACCACATTTATTGTTTATGTCACATTCTTCTAACTACTAAAGGCTCAGATAGTCAATGAATTTCAGGCGAGGTTCAGTGTAAAGTTGCAGGAGACTAAGTACTCCTAGAGATTAGAGTACATTGTGGTTTGGTGGATGGGTTGGAGATGTATATTTTTTTAAAAAATGGTGAAGTGATTCTGATATCCCCTAGTTAGCATATGCCCTTACACTTGTGGGTGACATTCCTTAAATGTGATGATATTTTAGGTCTCAAGATATTACGTTCTATATCCATAATGCCTTCTGCCTATATGAGCATTTTCTAATTTTGACAAGCAATCATGTTTCTAATTTTTCCCTGAAAAGAAAAGAATGCCTAAGTAAAAACTTATATATACAGGACTGTAATGCATCTCTATGATAGGAAGTTTTGAATTATGTATTACTATTTTCATATGCTTGCCATTGAGGTGAGAAAATCCACCTGCTGAGCGAATGAGGAATCAATATAGCCCTTCTGACTTAGGCTGAAAGGAGATAAGCAGCATATAGAACCCTGACAGTGAATTTTAGTGCTAAAAAAAAAAAAGCCTGAGGTTTGGCTCAGGAGCAGCACCGTGGGTGAAATCTGACTTGAGCTAGCACTTAATTTACAGTTCAAAGATGACTACTCCTGAGAGAGTGAGCCAAGGTTTCCATAACCCTGAAACGTCTGGGGGGAAAAAGCCATAAATCAACTGAATGTTTGTTCTGTGAATCAGATAGACATGCTAATAAACAAGGTCTTACAGAAAATTAATGAGTAACATGGAAACAACTTTTTTCTTCCTTACCAAATAGAATTTAGAGGAGAGCAAAGAAGATAAGGCACTGGAGTCTCCTTGTCTGCATTTGATTCCGAATTGTACCATTACCTAGTTGTGTGATGTTGACCAGCTTAACTTCTCTGAGCCTCAATTTTCACATCTATAAAATGGAATAATAATACCAATAGTTTCAACTTAAGGTTTTGAAAGAATTGAATGGAATGGATTATATAAATTAACATATAGTGTGTACTCCACGACAGTTTGATGGGGACATTATTTTAAGCATTAAGACAGTTTTTTTCATAATCACCCTGAATATAACAGAGGGGGCATTGGGGGGTGGGTATTAGGAGGAATGCATTGCCTTTTGTATAAATTGTTTGCTTTCTTGATTAGAGTGACACGCTGCGTAAGCAGTTCTCTCCTGCCACAAATGTTATCAGGGTCACTTTTCCAGCAAGTGGGATCCTTCTGCTGGGTGATGAAGTGGCTAAACTTCCAGAGGAATGCAATTTGGTTTTTTCTCATGAACATTTGTTTATTCTGCAGCTTCCATTTCCATTTCTTCAAGCAGTTGTACTAAATTTAGAAACAAGTGGGACATCCACTTTTTCATTGTTTTCAGATCGTGGGGTATGGTGAATTTCCTTCAGCGCCTGGAGCTTGCAAGACACACACTTAAGCGAATTAATGTATCATATTCCCCTGAACACAGCTGTTGGATAGTGTAACTTTACTTACCCATTCTCCTATGGATGGACATTTAGGTTACTTCCAAATATGCATAAAGGATTCTAGCATTTCTTCTTCCATAAGCTAGTTGTGAGAACTTAGGCACACCAAGTCTTTAGTCTTAGCTTCATTTTCTCACCTATAAAGTGAGCAGCTTAGGTTAAGTGATCTCCAAGTTTTCTTTCTGTGATAAAATTCTGTGTTCTGTGTTCTCTGAATACTGACATATCTCATTAAATAACCAGCCCCTGTAAGTGAATATATGTTTGGCTATCTCATCTTCTTGACCTCCATGAATAACCTAAGATTAGGATGCTCAGAGAGATGCTATTGAAAGCACTGCTTGACTTCCCCAGACTCCAGTGTGCTTCTAGCTATATGTCTTCCCATTGTCTTGATATACCACTATAGCGGGTTTCCAACCTTTTTTCACTTACGTACCCTTTATAAACCCATTTCTATGAATTATATTGCTTGTTTTTAAATCAGCTTTTTAAAATATGGACACTTTGGTGCCTATCTTAATGCAAAATAGTGGAAAGGAGGTAATTAGTTAGGAAAGAAAAATTACTACAATTTTATAATATTTGTAACAGTTAAATATTGATAATGATCAAGTATTTAACAAACTTCTAATTTATTATTAATAATAATATTTATTTGTGTTATCTGAAAAGTCTGTGATAATTGTTATGCAGATCACTAGCCAATTGAAACATCATTATTGAGATCGTTGAGCTTGTTCTGATGCACTTTATTTCTTGAAATCAGGCTCAATAGATGAAAGATACAGTCTTAAATCCAGACTTGCATTACGCTTGTTGGAGTACTTATTTTTTATGAAGATGTAAGAAAAAATAGCTCTCTCCACTAGTTCAGTATTAGTAAAAGCAAGAGGTGTTTGAGTGCCTTCTCCTTGTGCTTTTCATATTACTCACTGACATCTACCCAAAAAGTAATAAAATACTTTCTTTTAAAATCAGAATTTTAAGAAGAAGCAGTTAAAAGCTTGATTAACTGTTCTTTCTCAATGATTAACAGTTTAGTTTCTTTGAAGAATTCCTCATTGAAAGGACCTGCAATCCAATTGTTTTCTTTTCTACATTGAGGGAAGTACTCATAAAAGGACACTTTAAGACTTTCCAAGTGACTTACATGTTCTCTTTTGGGATAGGTACAAGTTATTTGCAGATAAGAAGCTGTGCAGAATTTCAAAATCTTCAGGCTGACCTCTTTTAATACATGTTTTCCAAAGGTCCAATCTTTCAATCATTGATGCAATTTTGTCTGTTACTTTGAATATAGTAATTGAGCTGTTTGGAAGTCCCAAGATGAGTTTATTTCTAGAAAAAAAATCTGATAAATATGCAAGACTTTGAAACCAATCACTGTCCTGAAACTTTGGAGCAAGAGGGAAATAATGGGTAGCAAAGTAGCAGGTTTTCCTCAATTTCATTCTGTACCAAGTACCTCATGATGACAAACAAATAATAGATAAATCAGCAACATCTACACTTTTATTGACCTGGATGGAGAAGAATTTACTTTTTCTAATTCTATCCACTGCTACAGCTTCAATATTGTTAGACATTTCCTAAATTCGTCAAGACATTGTATTGTTTGAAAAAGAGGTAATTTTTATTTTGCAGACATGTTCCTCCCCACACACACACCAAAAATGGTATCCTTAATACAAGGAGAACTTAAATCTTCAGCTATAGTATGTTTTTACCACATTTAGCTATGCGATAAGCAAAACGGTATGAAGACACAACTGCATTCTCATCGTCTTCCTCTCCTGCCATCATGTATGAAGTAACAGTTGGATGCTTATCTAAATGCGGAAAAAATGAATTTCTTTATTTTTATACATAGGATCTTTAGTTTCTGAATGTCACATGAGTAAAGAGGTTTTCATGTTACTGGTGGATAATATTTCCCCACACACAACACATAGAGGCTTATGACAGTAATCATCCCCTACAAACAAAAAGCCCTGTTTCATTAACTCTTCACGGTATTTCCTGTTCTTTGGTGTAGTATCTGAGGCACACACCTTTTTACTGCCTCCCAGTGTGGGTGTACTCGTAGCTGCAGACACGTGTTGAGAAGTAGGTGGCAAAGGGTATAATCCACATCAAGTTTTGGTTTTTTAATTTTTCCTGTTTTCCACCACTGATCCATAATGGTCATGCTTAAAAATCACTGACCAAAGTAACTGAAACTTTGTTAAACATTAAATTAAAAACTACTTGAAAAGAATCACAATTAAAGACAACACACTTTTACTCAGTCAATAACTAAAGTGATCAAACAGTCTGGCTACTGATGTATTTATATGTTTAGGGAAGTTCTAGAAACATCGCAAATGGATTTTTCCAAAATTGTGCATAATTTTTGATAGAAGAGCAGTTTTGGGGAAGGGTTCATCGCCATGCCCTCACCAATCATTAGTCACTAATGTGATCTAATTTTGAAGTGTCTCCATTAACAGTGATTCAAACTTAACATATTTTGTTCCATAAGTAACGTTTTGCATTTTTCTTCACTTGTTTTTTGTCGACATTACTGATTATTTTTCACATACCCCTGATCAGCCCCAGGGGTATGGGTACCACCGCTTATGAACCAATGATTTAAACCTTCAGTGCAACTTAAAAGCAATTATTGATAGACATGTAACCATTACCATTCCATTGTTTATAATTTTTGCTTTCTTCCATCTTAAGGAAGTCCCTCTAATATTCCTTGTGGTATTAGTTTGGTGGTGATGAACTCCTTTAGCTTTTTCTTGTCTGAGAAGCTCTTTATCTGTCCTTCAATTTTGAATGCTAGCCTTGCTGGACGCATTATTAGTGGTTGTAGATCCTTGGTTTTCATCATGTTGAGTATTTTCTGCCTTTCCCTTCTGGCCTACAAAGTTTCTGATGAGAAATCAGCTGAAAGTTGAATGGAAGTCCCCTTATAAAGTTACTACTTGCATTTCACTGGCTGCTTTTAGAATCCTCTTTTCCTTTAATGTTTGCTATTTTAATTATGATGTGCCTTGGTGTGATCCTGTTAGAGTTTATCTTGTTTGGGACTGTCTATGTTTCCTGGGCTTGTATGTCTTTTTCCTTCACTAGGTTATAAAATTCTTCAGTCATTATTTCTTCAAGTAAGTTGCTTCCCTTGCTATCTCTCTGCTCCTTCTGGTATGAATGTTGTTAGGCTTGATGTGGTCCCAAAGGAGTCTCAGCTTATCTTCATTTCTGGGGGTTCTTTTTTCTTGTTGTTCTGATTGGATGTATGCATATTTAATTTTTTGAAAATATTTTTCATTCCAAGTTCCAAGAAAATAATATCAAAGGTTGATTGGTAAGGTGGGAAAGAAATCTAAAAAAAAATATTAGAGAAACTTAGGAGAGGAGAAAGAAACAAGGAAGATCAAGGCCACAGTTTCAAAGGCAGCAACGGTGAAAGAGAGTGGGTGATGTATTAATAATAAGGCTTTGGTTTGGTAATTGAATTTTAGAAAAATTGTAGACATAGAAGCAAAATAGAAAATAATCTACTTATACTGGAAATAAATTAGTGGATATATAACTTTTTTCAAGAATTTGACTACAGCTTGGTATGTTCACCTAATTCATTTAAAAATTCATTATCAATTTGCCAAATAAACAAAAGACACATGTCACAGTGTTTTGATTTGAAAGGTAAAAATGCTGCATTACAACCTAAAAGTACTTTTCTCCCTTTATTATTCACCATGAATGGGGAAACTTTTTAGAACAATAGGCCCTTTGAAATCTGAGATATATCAAGTGGGTGTACACACAGCACGTATTTAGACACAGCTATTACTGTGTTTGCACAGGTAATTGTACTGGTGAGGCTACATTTTTCAAGAGCAGCTGCGATGCACTTGCCATATCTCAGTGAACAGTGAGATACATCTCCCCACACCAGTTAAAGAACAAATGATACCTGCTGCCTCCCATGTGTGCTGGGGCATAATGAATGAGTGAGAACCAAATTTTTCCTGTCATTGTTGAACTCAGAAAATACAAAATAGAATATAATCATTGAAACTAAACTGATAAAATGTTTGAAAGTATTTAATTCAATATTCTCATTGTACAGATAAGAAACTTGGGTTTCACAATGTCATGTGAAGTATCTGAGGTCACCTAGGAGGTTTGTAGCAGGCCTGGAAGTATAACACAAAATTTATATTTGAAATTCCACCACCATCTAAAAACTATTCATTTTAGCTGCATTTCCTTTTTTTTTTTTTCTTGGTTTCTACAATAAAACCAATGTTTAGAAATTATAAGTTGATAAGGAATTTGACACATGCATAAGGGTGAAAAGTAGTAGTAGGGATGTGTTGAAATCAAGGGGATATGAAGCAGTCAAAGCACAGGGGAAATGTCACAATTACAAAACAGGTTACAGAAATATGATTCATAAAGAACTAAAACCTACAGAACCATACAAGTGAAATCTGGAACTTGAGAAATAATAATTAGAGGGGAAATAACTGAATTTGTATTTGTGTGCTGCTGTTGTGCACTTAGCTGTTCAGTAGACATGTTAGAAAATTCATGAGAAGCATACATCATGGCCTCTGCCTTCAAGGAGCAATTTTATCCACTAGAACAATTATAAAGAGGATTTGCATAACACTTATTAAAAGCCAGCCACTTTTCTAGTGCTTGTTATATATTATCACTCTCAGTAAGTCTATGATATAAAGAGTTGCTATTATTATCTTCATTTTGCAGATGAGAAAACTAGGCAAAAAGAGGTCATGTCATGTACGGGTATTAGTTTCTGAGGAGTGATATAACAAGGTACCACAAACTGGATGGCTTAAAACAACAGAAATTTAACATCTCGCTTATGGAGTGTAGAAGTTAAAAATCAATGCGTTTGCAAAGCCATGCTCCCTCTATAGGGGAGAATATTTCCTTGCCTCATCCTAACTTCTGGTGGTGGCTATAAATCCTTATAGTTTCTTGGCTTATAGATCCATCACTCCATACTCTGCTCATGTTGTCATGTGGCATTGTCTCTGTGTAAATCTATCTTCTTATAAGGACACCAGTCATAATTGGAATTAAGGGCCCACCCTACTCCAATATGACTTCATCTTAACTAATTACAACTGCAAGAATCCTATTTTCAAATAAAGTCAAATTCTGATGTATCGGGGATAAGCACATGTAATTTATCCCAGCTCACATAGTTAGGAGGAGGAAGAGTCCACGTAGTCTTATTTCAGAGATGATACTCTTAATTACTGTGCCATTAGATAATTAATTACTATAGTGGGATCTCATAGAATGTTGCTATGACTATGCATTGAAGTATTAAAATGATGCTGCGGCATTGGGGCTCCCATTACACCATAAAAGAGGATGAATTTATTTTAGTTGGAAAGGATATCAGAGGTTCCTAAACAGCTGAATTCATTAGGAGAGATGCAAACTGGATCAAAACAACAGGAATATTGAATATAATGCCTGAAAAGTAAATGTTATATTCTAGAATCCTTTCACTTAAAAAAATCTATAAAAGGAAAAATAACTGTAGCAGTAGACAAAAATGCACCTATCCAGTCCATGTCTATATCTGTAATATTCTTAAATCTGCATCATACCTGTACCTCCAGTACCATTCATTCTAGATCAGTGGTGTTCAACCTTTTGGCTTCCCTGGGCCACATTGGAAGAAGAATTGTATTGAACCACACATAAAATACACTAACACTAATGATAGCTGATGAGCAAAAACAGGGTTGCAAAAAAATGCCATAATGTTTTAAAATTTTGTTTTGGACCACATTCAAAGTCATCCTGGGCCACAGGTTGCACATGCCTGTTCTAGATAGTTAAGAAAGCTGTGTGGCAAAAAGTTCATCCATAAATGCCTCTATTTTTCATATTACATGGCTGAATATTTTCCAGGCAGCCCTCTTATAACAATTAGGGCAGCATTTCTTTCTTTTCTTTTGAAAACAGGATGCTTAGGAAATGATTATCAAAGTAAAAGTGGCGTTATAATTTGAAAATTGATAGTTTTGCTTCTGGTAATAGCAAAATGGAAATTTGGACCAATTTTCCACTGCAGACTACCAGAAACGGACAAATTTTTGTTTTAAAAATCTATTGAAAGTCATTGGTAAAGCAACATGATAGTAAAGATACTAACCTAAGATCTGAAGGAAGAGAGAAATTCATATAGGTGAGCTTGACATTTACAGCAAGTCAATTTTTAGTTACCCCCTCAAAAAAAAATATGTTAGAGACTGATCAGGGATTTTGAAAACACAGCATCTTTATGTTTTCCAGGCTGTAGAATAATGCTTCCATATGGATGGAAAGTATGCTAAAAATATATGAAGAAAAATATGTAAATAAATCTAATGAAGAGTGACTGTACAAAAAATTTACATATATAAATATAAAGGATCATACATTTAAACCAGGAATGCAAAGTGGCTTAATATTTTGAAATCAATTAATGCAACTGATTAGTAAAGGAGAAAATTTTTTCTATGGTGATCTCAATAGATGCAGAAAAAATACAAATAAAATTCAATATCTATTTATAGTTACAAAAAATCTAAGAAAAGAGGAGAAAAAATTCCTAAAATTGATCAACAATATCTTAAAAATACATAATAAATGGTTGTATTGGGTTTAAAGATTTTACTTAAAGGTGTGGAATTACTTATAGACATTCATTATTTCTGTTCAACATTGTCCTAGGGGTTTTAGCTAAAGCAATGAGAAAAAAGAAAGTTCAAATATGGAAAAAGAGGAAATAATGTGTCATATTTACAGATGATATGTTTATGTACACAAAAAATTAAAAATAATCTACACAACAATGATCAAAATATATTATGTAGCAAGCATATTAGACACAAAGTCAATATGCAAATTTAATTATATTTGTATATGACAGTAAAATATTAAATAATGAATGTAAAAGAATATGCCACTTACAGTAGTATCAGCATTATCAACTAAGAATAAGCTTTAAAAAATATTTGTAAGACTTCTATGTAGAAAACTACAAAACATTAATTAGATTTTAAAAAGTTAAGGATTATACAGAGTTGTATAACATGCTCAGGATTTAAAAGACCCAATATTGTAAAGTTGTAACTTCTCTCCAAAGTAATCTATCCTTAATTATATCCCCATACAAAAATGAAGAGATTTTGCAATTGATTGGTTGGTTGATTGGTTATTTCAGTTTTTTGAAACTTGGCAATATAACTTAAAAATTTGCTTATGAAAGAAGACCAAGAATAATCAGTACACTAGTATAATTGAATGGGCATACTCAAAGAGAGAATCAGAAGAGCCAATAAATTTGTGAAAAAAATATCCTAACCTCATTACTCAGGGAAACTTCAAATTCAAACCAGAGCTACTACTATATACTAATCTGTTGGGTGACTGAAATTTAGACTGACACCAAGTTTTAGCAAGAAAGTGAATCAAAAGGATCTCTCATACTCTGTTGGTAAGAGTGTAAATTTTCACAGCAAATCTGGGAATCTGTTTGACATCGTTTTCTAAAGTTGAAGATTTGCATATGGTATGACCCAGTGATTTCAGTCTTAAGCAAATACCTAATAGAAATGCATGCATAAATGTGTGCTGCTCATACAGCAAACATTTAACAATCCAAATGTTCACCAAAAGAAGAATGTATAATTAAATTGTGATATATTCATACACTGGAAAGAATAAAGTGATACAAATGAATTATTGCAGCCACATAAAATAACGAAGATGAATTTCACAAACATATCATTGAAAGAGAAACCAGGCACAAAAATGATTCATACTATATTATTCAGTACATACAAATATAAATACCTAGCAAGAGAGAGTTTTCAGATACATACTAAGGTATTAATACTCTTAAAAAAAAAAAGCAGTGATCATAATGTGTTTAGATGGTGGTTTCTTTGCAATAAGACCAAGAACAATGATTGGGAGAGAACAAAAGAGGCCTTTTTCAGGTACTGACAATTTTCTGTTTTTAACCTGGGTTATGATACTTTGATGTTGACTTTGTAACAAGTTTTTGGGTTGTACATTTTTGTGCATACTTGCATTTATTGTTATTTAACAATTCAAAAGTAAAAACAATAAAATTGTTAATGTCTACATTTTTAACTGTTATAAAACCTGTACCCTAATGGAGATATGAGGTCATGTATATATAGATACAAATATAACACTAGACAAAAATATGTAGTGATGAGGAGTCTAATGTAAGAATCATACATGGAAAATCTATCTTGATTCCTTCATGTAGTTATTACAATGCATCACTATCAAAAATTCAATGTCAATTATATTTAACTAGATAGTAATAATATTTGATACAGCAAATACATTACAGCTTGATAAAGAAGTTGTAAGTTGACATTTTAGTCATGGTAACAAGAGATATTTTTTACATAAAATAAGTAAACTTGGAGTTGATTAAACAAGCACTTAATAATATCTTCTAGACACCATGGTAGACAAAACCAACATGGTCTTTGTCCTTTCAGAAGTTCATAGAATAGTGTGAGAGATAGACAAATGTAATGGAAATCACAGCTAGGGTATATAATGAACACCAAGGTGACTCTTTTATGGTTTCGTGAAGTTTGCTTTTTTGGTGTCCAAGCCATAGACTAATTGAAAAAGATGAGACTTTCTTCTCCTAATGTTTTAGCAGCCCCTTAATAATATTAATTTTAAATAGATAAAAACAAGGTCAACAAAAGGCAAAATGTAGAGAAGAGAATCCAGGATGACTGAAGAACCAGGGAAAACAAGAGTAATTGGGTCCATAAGCAGAACATAACTCAGATTAGAATAACACTTGAAATTCTCTTGCAGTATTTCTCTCTCTGTCTCTGTCTGTCTCTGTCTGTCTCTGTGTGTGTGCGTGTGTGTGTGTGTGTGTGTGTGTGTGTGTGTGTGTGTACCTGGTGTAATTTTTTCATGGTCACTCGAACCAGTTTTGATGCCCTTTGAAGGAACTAAGTAATAAAAATTAGGTTGCTAATCAGGAAAATGTAGATTAGAGTAGAGTATGTAAGACCCAACACCTAAATGTAAACAAATCATCAATAGCATGTTTGAGTTAAGATTTATAAGTATTTGTCACAGTTCCAAGGAATTAAAATAAAAATTATTTCTGCCTACTTTCAAAGCAAGCTTACCTTCTGTATTAAACAATCACACCAAAAAATTCATGAGTTAGATGAGTTTAAGTTTGTGCAGATAAAAGCTACTATAATTTCACACACTTGCCATAGGAAAAAACATGTATATAAATTCATCTCTTGAAAGATGTCCTGTTGCTTGGCAGTAAGTATCTTCACATTTATTTTGTTCTTTATCTCTTAATGTGTATTAGAAAAATTGCTTACCTCATCTTTTGTTGTTGTTTCTATGCAAAAAAAAAAAAAAGATGTCAATAACCTAAAACCTAAAGCTTTTAAAAATCAAAGCTTTCCAAGTGTGGCATGCTTTCTAAGCAAAGCACAAATGAAATAGTGAATGCTTCAAATAGGTTTTACAAAAATTTTACCTTCGTCGTAAAAAATATCTAATTGTCAATAGTCCTCCGAAAGATTTTCTTTTTATTCTGACTTCAATTATAATTTTAGGAGTGAAAATATGTCTAGCGGTTTGTCATTACTTTGCTGACCTTTTATTTCTTTCCAACTTATCTCTTTTATTTCTCACCATCTGTAAGATTGCGAAAGTGGCCATAATTCTCTGCAGCTCCTCCCAACAAGAGATAACATCTATTTCCTTGTTACTTGCTCTGGGAAACAAAAATGCAGCAAAAATGACACTGCACAATCTGTACCCAGATCTCAAGATATCTTGCATACCTCTCCTATTCTTTGAAATTTGCCTCTACTATGTGACCATCCAAGATTATCACGATGGATAATGCAGATGTATCGTTTCTTCACCTCATTCCCCTAGCTGATAGCTAAACAACTTCCAGACACAAAGACCTTTGCTGACCAATCAGCAAAGTAAGAACATGTCAAGCCCAGACAAAGTCAGTCTAGCCTAGCCCAGATCAGGTAACTAAAGACTCCTGAGCTAATGGATTTGATTGTAGGCCTCTACTTTCAGGTTATTGTTTATACAGTAGAACTGATGCATTCATTACCTCTCTTCTTCCTTCACTCCCTCCCTTCTTCCCTCATCACTATCAGTAATAACCTATTCACTCTTCACTGAACACCCATCCATTCACATATCCACTTATCTGCTAAACTCTTAGTTTTATGTGTTAATGTGTATGAGTAAATATGGTATGTATTCTTGTAGCAGTGCAACGAAGCTAAGTTATATTTTTGTGTATATAGAAATGCTATTTTTCACTTATTAGTATTCTTGGAAGAGAAATTTGGGTATCACAACAATATCTGGCATATCACAAAACTTCAGTAACATAGCTGTAATTATTTGGAAGGAATCCTGGGGTCTGTGTCTGGATGCTGATGGTAATCACTTGGAGCACATCTTGTAATTGCAGAAGTCAAATGTAGCTTGTATTCATTTTCTGTATTATTGAGTTGTAATATATTGAGTATTACCATTTTAATACCATTTTTTCCTTTTTAAAAAAGGTGTACACATATTTTTAGCACCCTCTGTATTACTGACAGCTTTCTCCTCCTTACTCTTCCCAACAGCGATTCTCCAACAAAATGGGAATTTCTTGCATCTTTTCCATGCAAAATGGCATTATAAGAGAAATCTGTTTTTTGGAGGGTTTGCCAATCAGTATATCATTCTTTATGCCAAGTGCTATATTAGTTACTGCAATATCCATACATAAATACTGAGTCAAAATAATTTACTATTTAATAACATGTGACAAATATTTTATAAAGTAAAACTCTTTTAATAATGATATTAATGTAGACATTTTAATGTTTACAGATCTGGTTTGTATAAAGTCCAGCAGACACTGACTTTTAAACATTTTACTCACAAAGTTACCTTAGTATGATGGCATTCAGGACAAGTATCAGACTTTCTGTATTGTGAAGATATAGGTGCTTCCACCAGTCCCTCTTCATTAGGAGATATTTCTCTTGTTGAATTCACTGATTCAGTGACTTCCATACCAGGTCTTTCTAGTTCAAGTCTGCAGAATTATGCCATGATAACATAATAAATGTATATTTGTAAACCAGAACCATATTACTGTACTGTAGACAAGAGTATAGTATAATAAATTTGGCTTAGAAAAATTATTTATTTCTTAGAATTATCTCACTTCTTGGAGCCTTTCTTCATCTAACTTAGCTACCTTCCTTGATCAACACTAAAATTTTGCTCTGGGTCTCATTTGATGTGGGGAAAAAAAAATAATCAGATGTTAAAAAATGAATAAACAAACTAGCCCTACTAATTAGTGTTGGTACTATTTTTGCGTCAAAAATAATCTTCCAATCTCTTGAGGGCAAATGAACATTGGCTAAGAAAAAGCACAACCATGCTAATTTATTGCCAAGTTTTTATCCTCAGCCACTAAACAGAAATTGTTAGTGCTATAGACAATACAAAGATAATTAAAATAATTAACTAAATAGATACTTTAATGCAAGTGCTTAGTGCAACTCAGTTAAAAAGTCAAGTTTATGGAGATGTGTACCTTAATGGAAAACCTAGCAATGTGCTATTGTAAAGTCACTGATGAAACAAAATGTACCTTGATCTGTTACTACATCTATGCTAACAATTGTGGTTTTTGCTTGTTTGTTTTGTGGGTGTGTGTGTGAGTGTGCATGTGTGTGCATATGTTTTCCTGTAGATTAAGGCAAAGGAATAGGGCTAGAACATGGGAACATAAAAACTGATCCTCCACATGACTTTAGCAAGTAAAATGGATGTTGCCATAGGCATCTTAGATACTCACTATAAGCCTGCATTTGGAATGCATGACTTGAAAGAAATATAGTTGTAGATAAGGATTCCCAAAGAGATTAGCCATGCCAGTTAAAGGAAACTAGGATTTAAATATACAGTCATATGAAATTCACAACATAAAGGATATAAAAATCATAAGCTCCACTCTTCAGACACTAATAGTCTAATGGAGCATATAATATCATGGACTCACAAAGCTAAAATGAAACACAGTACATGAAATACAAGCACCCTATTCTATAAGAGTTGATAATGAAAGAGGTATCACTCATTCATTCAAAAATTTTTGGATGTCTCTTATGGTCCAAACAATATGGCAGAAACTGGGGCTACAGAGAGAATAGAATGAGTACCTGGTCCCCACACAACTTATAGTCTAATAGTTAACTATAATGGGTTAGTATAAAATAACATGGAAGAAATACTATCTGCAAAGAATACTCTGTGAGCTCAATAATAATTAAAATGTACCTTGCATGAATTAATTTACTTAACCATATGATAATTCTCTAATATAGGTATTGTCATCACCTCCTATTTTACAGGTGAAGAAGCTGAGGTGTACTGAGGTCCACAAAGCAAATAATCAATATAGTTTGGCTTTGAATAACCAAGGACAGCCCTAGATACTAACTAGACAAGAGCATTCTACTATGTCACACAAATAAGTTTATTTGACCCAGAATCTATGAACAAGTTCAGCTGAGGTTGTCTTGTTACTGGAGAAAATGGCTTCCTGATCCAAGTATTAAGGACAAATTCAACATTTAGCCAGTAACGTATTAAAGATGAGGAGAATGTACAGGGCAAGCATGCCAGGCAGAGAAGAAAAGCATCAACAAGGTTCAACCAGGAGCGTGGTACATCCTGGAAACCAAATGCAACCTGGCGTTACTGAGCACAAAGACAGGGACTGGGAAACCAGAAACAAAGCTGGCTTACTGGTGAGAAGATTGGGCAAAGAAAGTAATATAAGTGCTTACATCAATATATCAGTACTTACCCGCGAATGGTCCTGGCATCACAATCTATAGAGACTGAGTAATGAAGAGAAGTAAAGAGGCTATATAAGATTAGTCTGGTTGTTTTGCTTTTGTTGTTTTGGTTTTTTATTGTTGATATCAAGTTGTAGGAATTCCTAATATGTTTGGGACAATAACTATATCAAATATACGGTTTGCAAATATTTTCTTCCATCTTTAGTTTGCCTTTTCACATTGATTGTTTCCTTTGCTGTGTGTGCAAAAGCTTTTTAGTTAAATGTAATCCCATTTGCCCAGTTTTGCTTTATTTCCAAAAAATAATCACTGCCAAGGATAATGTCAAGAACTTTTTTCCTGTTTTCTTTTAGAAGTTTTAATTTCATGTATGTTTAAGTCTTTAAACCATTTGGAGCTGATTTTTGTGTATGTTGTAAGACAAGGGTCTAATTTCCATCTTTTGCATGTGGATATCTACTTTTCCAACATTTATTAAAGACTACCTTTCCCCATTGTATATTCTTAGCACCCATGTTGAAAATCAGTTGAATGTATATGCATGGCTTCATTTCTGACCTCTCTATTCTGTTTCCTTAGGTCTGTATATCCGACGTTATGCCAGTACCATAGTGTTTTGATCACTATAGTTTTATATATATTGAAGTCAGAATGTGTGATGCCTCTAGCTTTGTTTTTCTTACTCAAAGAACCTAAATAAACATGCCTCCAAAGAAGACATACAGATGGCTAACAGGTACATGAAGAGGTGCTCAACAGCATTAATCATCAGGGAAATGCAAAGGTAATCCACAATTAGGTATCACCTCACATCTGCTGAGGTGGCTATTATTAAAAAAAAAAGTGTTGATGAGGATATGAAGTAAAAGCAACCCTCATGCATTCTTGGTGGGAATGTAAATTATATATGGAAAATAGTATGAAGGGTCTTTAAAAAATTAAAAATTGTACTTTCATATGACCCAGCAATTCCACTTCTGGGTACATAACCAAAAGAATTGAAATCTGGATCTTGAAGCGGTATCTGCACTCCTATGTTCATTGCAGCTCTATTCATAATAGCTGTTATGAGAACAAATTGAATGTCTGTCAATGAATGAATGGTTAAAAAAATGTGCTAGTGGCATACAATAGAATATTATTCAGCCTTAAAAAAGAAAAAATCTTACTATTTTGCAAAGCATGGATCACCGGGGAGGCATTATACTAAGTGAAATAAGTCAGATATAGGAGAACAAACACTACATGAGTCCACTTATATAAGAATCAGAAATAATCAAACTCATAGGAAGAGAGTAGAAGGGTAGTTAACAGGGACTAAGGGATGAGGGTGAATGAGAGACAATGATGAAAGTGTACGAAGTTTAGTTATGCAAAATAAGTAACTCCTAGAGATTTACTGTGCAGCATAGTATCTATAGTTAACAATGCTATATTGTATACTTAAAAAATTTGCCAAGTAATGAGTTTTATGTTAGGCACTTTTATTGCCAAAAAAATAAATAAATAAATAAAAATGAAAATAAAAAGGGAAGAAGAAAACTTTTGGAGGGAATGGATATTTTTGGCAGATTACAGTGATGGCTTCATGGATGTATACTTACTTCCAAGGTCATCAAGTTGAATATGTTAAATATGTACAGCTCTTTGTATGTCAGTCATATTTCAAAGTGGTAAAAAAAAAAAAGTACAGAATGCAAAAGGGCACTTACGCATTATCAGCATCTAAGAACAACCTAAACCAACCTATGATCATCCACTCCATAGGCCCAGCCTATGAGACAGGACCTGAGTTACAAACCATGTGGCTAGGGTAGGCACAATATGTGCTACATCTTGTGTTATTTTTCTACCCATCATCACTGTGAAATTAAATCTGCTTCTTAGATTTCAGCTAAGTCAATTTTGATAAGTTCTTATGCAATTTTTCATACTTTTCTTGTTTTCATCTCTAACCACACGGCAAAACTTTTGGTAAATAATCTCTGAAGAACATGATCCAAACCTCCATTGGATATTAAGGTCAGTTTTCACCACATTTCACCCTTGTAATATACAATTCCATTTTGGTATATAAATGAGTTAAATCCTAGTCATTCAATGGGAATGGAGGATGTCTCCACATCTCTTCTGATGCTTTTTGAGATTTGGGACCCATTTTCTTCTGCAGACAAGAAAATGTTCTTTTTAAAAAAGACTATAAAAAATGCATACATTGAATAGACCCTGCTTATCCTGTTCAGGCTTGAACTTGGTTCCTAAATTTCTCTGTGACCTAGAATACCTTTATTTGCTCATAGTTATATCTGAAACATAATTAAATGGGAGCAATTTGAGCAAAAAATAATGAATTTATATCACCAGTTGCAAGATTATAGCTAATGTACTTTGATATAAAAGTAAGCAATTCTATCCAGATCCAGCTCATTTTTTGAATAAGGGCGACTGACATGGATTGAGCAAAAGCATTAAGCCAGGTACTCTGTTAGGCACTTTAATTCTCAAAAGGAAATGCAAAATAGTTTCTATGAATTTCTTTTTTTACAGATCAGAAAGTAAAAGCCATGAGAAATTAAATACCTAGTAAGTCATGGATCTGTAACTCAAATCCAGAGTTATCTGAGTACAAATTCCTTGTGGTTTCTATCCTGATACTCTGATTGGAATCTTAACTTCTTGATGTCTTCCTTGAAGATATTGGCCTATCCCCATCTCTTTTATCTGAAATCTTACATGCTTACAGCTTATGCAGTTCAATTCACTTGAGTTATGTGGAGCACGTATTTTTCTCTTGTGGCCTAATTGTATAATTTCATTCACACTCATGCACATTGGCTGAATACCTACAGTTATTGGACTAGGTATCAGTGACTGTTATTCAGGAAGGCCACAGACTGGTATAGAATTTCTGATTTCAGTCTGCAAGGTCACTTGCTTCAGAATTTTACAATATATATTTTGAGGGAGGTGATTTTTGTTGCATGTTAAGAATCACTGGCCTAATTAGGCCCATCTCCTCAACCCAGATGGAAAGTCCTTATAAGGCAGAAATTGAGTCACCATTATTTGCGTCTGTATTATGCCAAAGGCAATCCTAAACATGAAATAGATGCCTAGTATTGATTGAGAACAAGCAGCCAGGCAATGTTCTTAATGTCCCAGTCATAAGGAATGCAATCTCTCTCAGGACAGCTACTTTTTAACTGTATTCTTCCACATTAATAGCAATGTGATTTGTACTCAATTTGGTTGAAAAACAAACAAAAACATTTATTTACCTTAACCCTGGCCTTGGGAGGATACTAGAGGCTTCTTAGAAGAGACTCCCAAGCTGACTCTTGAATAATGTATGAAAGAAAAGCCCAGCATAGAAAAGTGAAAGGAAGTTCCAGTAAGTGGATTAACATTATCAAACAAGCGAGATGTGAAATAAAAAAAAAAAAGCATTAAAAAAAAAAAGAAATTCATCATTATTAAAACATAAACTATGAATCACCTTTTGGAGGAAGGTAAGACTTGTGAATAAGGCTGGAGAAGTTCAAAGACTTTGACCTTGGCATTCACACTTTAGGGACTCAGGTTCACAGAGGCAGTTTTGAATGTAAATAGGATAATGGTGATAATTTCCCAGCATGAATTATCTCATGCTTCTTGTATCAACAGATCCAAATCTCAACCAAACTGTTTATATGACTACAGCTTCCCTTTTCTTTGGCTCCTTTCTCCTCAAGAGTGATTCCTCTTCTCTGTTCTCATTAGTCAGGGTAAACCACTATAACAGATGATCCCAACATTTTAATGCTTAACATGTGAAAAGTTTACTGCTTGCTCCTGTCATAGTTCTATGTCAATTGGTGTGGAGGAGGTAAGGCTAGATGGATTTTATTTCACAAAGCCTTCAAGGTACTCTGGTTTCTCCCTTCTTGTGGCACTGTACCCACTCTAGATCCTCAGGGTCTTTTCTATTAAGTTTATAGATGAGGAAGGAAAGTAAAGATTGGTGTAGATTTTTACGGGGCAGACCATTTCTGCTCACATTCCACTGGGCCATAACTCAGTCATGTGGCCAAACCTCCTCCAACAGAGAATGGAAATGTAATCTGAGAACCAAGAAAGAAGAGAATAGAAGTTGCTAAGCTTAATAGCTACTTCCCAAATATCAAATGCCAATTTTTGGTCAGCCACATCCAAGTAAAGTTCTTAAAGGTGCATCTTATAAATGTATTGATAATGAAAGATAATGACCCCCAGAAAAAACATTTTGAATTCTAGTTCCTGGTCTGACATGTAAAGTACTTGCAAGTTATCATTCTCATCCTCACAAAAAGAACTGAATAAACTGAAAATTACTGAGTCTTCTTAGATGCATCAGAGTTTTGGTCATAGGGCAAGCTGCCTCCCAGAAAATTGGATACAAATACAGAGAATCACAGTTTATGAGGAGCAGAATCCCACTGCTGGGGCCAGTACCTGTAGCAGCACTTACTCTAAGATTAACTAATTGATGAAGGTTTGGTACGGATGAGCATAAAAGTTAAAAATCTCTGGGATTCCACTCTTAGCAAAGCCCCAAGTTTCACCTTTGGGAGCACCAAACAGTTCTCAGGGGAAGATTGGAGAACCTCATGATTCAAAGCAAGAGGGGGAAATGAGCTATTTTATTCTTGTTTAAAAGAAACAAAAAGCCAGTTATAGAAAATTATTTGCTAGAGCCTAACCAACTTCTATTTTACCAGACCCTAACCAACCAGATGGAAGGCAGATACCCAAATCCAGACCCATCTAACTTTCCTCTCTCACCTAAAGATTAAAACATAGCAAAGCACTCCATAAGGCCACAGCCCAGAGGCACAGAATCACTAAAGACTGAGATCTTATCATAGCACTATAGAATGCTTCTTCCTCACCCTGTTACCACAAGGGATGGCAGCTGAAAGAATTTCAAGCCACACTCTCTATTTAAAAAGGTATATCTAGGAAAAGAGAAAGACAATAGTGGAAACAAAAACAAGGACACTAAATCAAACTTCAGCCTCTGACACCTAAAGCTACAGTCTAATTCCTAAACATAGTCCTAAACATAAAACCTCACACTGAAGATCTTTAGTCTCAGTTTCTTTCATATGAAATATCATGTTTGGCCATCAGCAAAAATTTATAAGGCATGCTAAAAGACAAAAACAATCTGAAGTGATAAAGCTAACTTCAGAACCAGACTCAGATATGGTATTATTTAGACTAGGAATCTGAAACAACCATGATTAATATTCAGAAGTTCTAATGGAAAAAGTGGACAACATGCAAGGACAAGTAGGTAATGTAAGCACCAGATGGAAAACCTAAGGAACTTGCAATCTAAGGATATTTAATGTATTTATACTCTGAAAATCCAGTAATAGATCACTAAGTAGAGCATCTTATATACTGAGATTTTTATCAAGATTTTTTTCAGGCACAGAACAACCCACTTAGTCTGTTCTTGATGCAGTTCCACATGGAAAGAACATCCTTGCATGTCTCCCAAGGAAAGATACCATCTACTTTTACCTGCTAGTAGTGGTGGCAACGCCTAAATATTATAAGAGAAAATAATCCTTTGTATATACCCTTAGAAAAATGAGCTATTTGATCATGTGTGTTGAGATAACAAGTGATCATGACTGAAGTAATGTGTCAGATTCAAAGTTCTTTTTCCTCTTTATTAAATTTATTGGGATAACATTGGTCAGTAAAATTATATAGGTTTCAAGTGTACAATTCTATAATACATCTATGTATTGCATTGTGTATTCACCACCCAGAATCAGCTTTCCTTCCATTACCATATATTTGACCCCTTTCCCTCTTCTACCAACCCCCTCCCCTCTTTCCCTCTGGTAACCACTATAATGTTGTGTGTCTATGAGTTTTTGTTTCTTTGTTTGTCTTGTTCATTTGTTGCTTTCAGTTTTGTATCCCACATACGAATAAAGTTGTATGGTTCTCTACTTTTTCTGTCTGACTTATTTTGCTTAGCAAGGTAATCTCAATATCCACCCATGTTGTCACAAATTACAGTATTTCATCCTTTCTTATGGTCAAGTAACATTCCATTGTATGTGAGTATATGTACTGTATCTTCTTTATCCAGTCATCTATCAAAGGACAATTTGGATGTTTCCATATCTTGGCAATCTTGAATAATGCTATAGTGAACATGTCTTTATGGATAAATGCTTTGAGATGTTTGGGATAGATACCCAGAAGAGATATTGCTGGGTCCCATGGTAATTCTTTTCTTAATTTTTTTGAGGAACCTCCTTACTGTTTCCACAGGTGCTGTACCAGTTTACATTTCCATCAACCGTGTATGAAGGTTTCATTTTCTTCACAGCCTCTCCAACACTTGGTATTACTTGTCTTGTTGATAATAGCCATTCTAAAAGGAGTGAGGTTGTGTCATATTGTGCTTTTGATTTGTATTTCCCTAATAACTAGTGAAACCTGATAGTGGTTACCAGTTTCATGTATCTGTTGGTCGTTTGTATGTCTTCTAAGAAAAGTGTCTGTTCAGGTCCTGTGCCCATTTTTAAATTGAATTGTTTTTGGTTGTTGTGAATTTTATATCTTTCATATTAGCCCCTTATCTCAGGTGTTGTGAATATCTTTTCCATTCAGTTGGTCACTTCTTTGTTTTGTTGATGGTTTATTTTGCTGTTCAGAAGTTTGTTAGTTTAGTACAGTCTCATTCATTTATTTTTGCTTTTACTCCCCTTACTGTTGAAGTCAAATTTATAAAATCCTCTCTGAACCCAAGGTTCATAAGTTTAGTAACTATGCTTTCTTCAATGCATTTTATGGTGTTAGGTCTTATGTTTAGGTCTTTGATCTGTTTCGAGATAATTTTGGTATATGGTGACAGATAGCAGTCTAATTTCAATATCTTGCAAGTGGCTTTCCAATTTTCCCAGCACCATTCATTGAAAAGGATTTCTTTTTTCCATTGTATGTTTTTGGTTACTTTGTCAGAAATTGTCTGTTCATTTATAAGTTAATTTATTTCTGGGTTTTCAATTCTACTCCAGTGGTCTGTGTGTCTTTTTTTCTGCAAATACCATGCTGTTTTAATTATTGTCACTGTGTTGTATAAACCTGTCAGTGAGTGTGGTATCTCCAGCCTTGTATTTTTATTTCTTAATCTCCACATATTTGTTGTTTTCCCCACTTTCTTTTTGCAGTTGTTCTCCAATTTCAAAGGATTGTGGTCAGAGAATATTCTTGGTATGATTTCAATCTATTTAAATTTGCCAAAGCTAGTTTTGTGTCCCAACAAATGGTCTGTCTATCCTTGATAATGTTCCATGTGCACTAGAAAAGAATGTATAGTCTGGTGTTCTAGGATGTCCACATAAACGTTAATTATGTCCATTTGTTCTAATGTGTCATTTTAGGCTGATTTTTTAAAATTTATTTTCCATTTGTATGATCTATCTATAGCTGTCAATGGCATATTTAGGTCTCCTACTATAATTGTGTTTTTGTCAGTTTCTCCCTTTAGTTCTGTTAACAGTTGCTTTATATATTTTGGTGATCCCTGATTGGGAGCATGTATATTGATAAGTGTTATGCCTTTCTGTTGTATTGTCCTCTTTATCATTATGAAATGTTTACCTTTGTCTCTTGTTACCTTTTGTATTCTGAAGTGTATTTTGCCAAACATAAGTATTGCTACATCCACTTTTCTCTGGATGCCCTTTGCTTGGAATATCATTTTCCACCTTTTCACTTTGAGTTTATATTTGCCCTTGTAGCTGAGATGTATCTCTTGGAGGCAGCATATGTTTGGGTTTTGGTTTTTTAACTAATGTGCTTCTCTGTGCCTTTTTATTGATGAATTGAGTCCATTTATATTTAGGGTAATTATTGATATATGAGGATTTCCTATAGCCATTTTATCTTTTGGTTTTTGGTAGCTGCATGTCTCTATTGTTTCTTTGCCTTTTTGTTTCTGTCCATTATTTCAGTTTGGTGGTATTCTATAATTTTTCTTTGTTTCCTCCTTTTTTATGTTGTGTTTCAGTTCTGGATATTTTTTGGAGTGGTTACCATTAAGTTTATGTTAAAAAATCCTTCATATATTCAGTAGTTATTTTTCTTCAGCATGCATCTTAGCTCCATTCCCCTTTGCAAATTTAGAACTTTACCCCTCACATTTTAAGATTTTGTTCTCACAAATTATCTCTATTTATGCTGTGAGTTCATTTCTGAGTTGCAGTAGAAAACTGTCTTCTTTTTCTATCCTTTTTAATGTTTTTATTTCCTTTACCCTTTATGTAATGGTTAAGTGCATACTGCCCTATTTTGTATAGGGGTTGCCATTTTATGCTTCTGTCTGTTGGTTAATCTACTTAACAGTTTCATATCCTTTTGTCCTTTTGCTTCAGTGAGATTACCCTCCTAGTATTTCCTATAATGCAGGCCTTGTGGTGGAAAGGTCTTTATTCCTCCTCATATCTAAAAGATAATTTTGCTGGATATATTATTCTAGGCTGGTAATTTTTCTCTTTTGATAGTTTGAATATTTGATTCCACTCATTCCTGGCTTGTAGAGTTTCTGCTGATAATCTGATAGGCTTTCCTTTGTAGGCTACTTTCTTCTTTTCCCTGGCTGCCTTGAGAATTCTTTCTTCATTATTAATTCTTGACAGTTTCACTATAATGTGCCTTGTATAAGACCTGCTAGGATTGAGATAATTAGTGTTCTGTTTGCTTTCTGGATCCAAGGATCAGTTTTTTTCATAGGTTTAGGAAGTTCTTGTTGACTAGTCATTTAAATAGCTGCTGTGTGCCCTTCTCCCTTTCTTCTTCTTCTGGTATACCTATTATTCTTATATTGCTTTTTTTGATGGAATCAGTTCTTATAAAGTTCTTTCATTTCTTTTCACTCTCCAGCCTCTCTCTTTTCCCATCTGCATCATTTTTAGATTCCTGTCTTCAATATCACTAAATCTTTTCTCCATCTGGTCAACTCTATTTTCTAATGTCACTATTTCATTCTTCATTTCTTTTATTGAATTTTTCAGCTCTAGAATTACTATTTATTTGTTGTTGCTTCTTTTTTAATTTCAATCATTGTTGGTAAAGTATTCATTTTGACTGTTGATTTTATTTCTGAGTTTATTAAACTGCCTATCTCAATGTTCTTGCTTCTCATGTCTTTTCAATACTTGAATTTTTAATTCTCTGTCATTTAACTCACGTATTTCCATGCTGTTAAGTTTGTTTTCTGAAGATTTTTTATTTTCTTTCTGAGCTGCCTTACTACCTTGATTTCTCTTCCTGGCCGTCTACAGGAGTAAATTCTGCAGCAGGTTGATATGAAGAAGTCATTTTGTGTGTGTTGCTTAGGGAATCCTTTGTTGAAATATAGCTGTTCAACTTTTTGCAACTTAAAGGGGAAAGATCAACAGGTGCCCTCACATCATATGCTTCTGACATCCTAGCCCAGATTCAAGTTTTATATCAGCAACAACCATATCTGTTTTGTTCACTACTGAAAAACCAAAGAAACTTTATACAGTAATTTTATCTTTTGTTCCATGTCAAGCATCCCTCAGGTTAATCCATAAACCACTTAAAAATGCTTTTATTTTCATGTAACACAATCAGAAATGTTCTTTCTAGACTCCTACTGACTCAAAATAAAAAAGCAACTGTCTCTCATTTCCTGATGCAATGAAATGGAGTCCCTGCTATGTGCAACCATCATAAGAGAATTCTAATAATAAAAAGGTAAAAGTATTTAGCCCTGCCTTTCAGTGAGATCACAGCCTAGAAAAACCTTGTGAATATTTGATGAAAAATTGTTCAAAAAATCCTATCATGAGCACTAGTTAAGTGGTGATGAGAAACTAAATCAAGTATGAGAGAACCAATAACCCATTAGCCTCTATTACATCTCTTGGTAGCAAGTGAAATTCTACATAGGTAACAAAAGTAGAAGACTCAATAAATAGTCTTGTTTAGCAAACTAACTACCCAGAAAAATCTTATGATTTTTTTCCTTTTTTAAACCCAATCTTTAACCCTCAGATGATATATCTTAACATTTCTGAAAGAGAACCCCCAATGGAAAAATATTCCTCTTGATTATAATGAGGGACTTGGAAGTGTTTTGCCATATGTGAATTTCTAGGGCCATGTGTCACACTCTGAAGCAATAATATTGCTAATTTCTTTCAGAATAGTTTTTATTTTTTTGTACTATGCTAGCCATATGTGATTAACCATATAAAGCAAATTGCTGTCAGATTTGCTGAATGCAATTTTGTATATATTGGATTTAGCCATAATTTCTCATCTGATTGATAATGATAACATTTATTGAGTAGAAACTATGTGCCTTGGCACTCTTCTAAGTATTTTGCATAAATATATCTCACACAATCTCTGTAATGAATATATGAGGTAGGATTTTTATTTTAGGGGTTTTTTGTGGTTTTTTTTTTTTTTTTTTTTTTTGCATTTTGGTATGTGGGTAGCTCCCTGACTGAGGATTTTTATTTTAGATAAGAGGAAATGGAGTACTAGGAAGTTAAATAAGTTGTGCACCATCATACAATGGTCATGTGTGGTAGAATTGCCAAACTTCTGAGATTGTACTCTCAATATTTATTCTCTTATTACATATTAAATGTTTCTGTTGAAGTCACATGAAGTTCAAGTGAGAAAATATAAATAATCTTATCAAGAACTGTAAAAACTTTGAGTTTATCCCTACTTGTAAGCTAACAGGAGACTGACACATTTCCCTTGATGCTGTTGGAAGTCACAAGACTTGGACCAGAGGCAAAGAACAGTCTTTTACTAGCACAATAGCTCTAACAAGAGTATCACCATTTCTACACTGGTAACCTGAGCCCTAAATCCCAAAGGGCCATAAGAAAACAGCCTGATGATACCTATATATGTAAAGGGTTGCATTATAGGAAATAAATTCTGAGCTTAGGAAACTTGACTCTTTTTAAGTGGGCAAGCAGAAAGCATGCCTTACTATCTGTGATATTAAGCAAGATACTATTATCATCTCAGGTTGTCCACTATACACACATATTTGAAAAGGTAGTCTGGAACAAAGGAAGTCAGTGCATCACTCACAAGACTTGGAGAAATGCAAAATACCAATGAAGAATTTATTCTCAACAACTCCTATTCTTAAAACATGAATCTATTTCTTCTTTGTGATAAATCTATTTTCTCTGAAAGAGAATTTTGTGTAGAAGATACTGCAATTTATCTCCTACTCCCCATTATTCCATTGTCTGTCATAGTAACTAATACCCTAGCTTTCAGAGGGCATATGGATTTCCAAAATAAATAAATTTTCCGACTCTCTTGCAAGTGTATTTGGCCATGTGACAAATGTCTAATGCATTATATTCCAATAGACATATAATTCAAGCTATGTATATAATTTAAATTTTTTTCATACCTATATTTTTTAAAAGTAAAAAAAGATATCACAGTAATTTTAAGAATATATTGTATCCCAGTATTTCCAAAATATTTTCATTTACAACATGCAATCAAATAGTAATGATACATAGTTTTTTCTACCAAGTCTTCAAAATCCATTGTATTTTATTTTATTTTATTTTTTTTTAATTCATTTTTATTGTTAGACTTATTGGGGTGACATCTGTTAGCAAGGATTACATAGGTTTCAGGCATATAATTCTACAGTGCATTGTCAACTTGTTGTATAATAAGTTCACCACCTAATCCATTGTATTTTAAACCTACAACACATCTTAATTTGATATTGAGTTGTATTTTACATACTTGATACCCACATGTGGCTAGGGGCTATTGTATTGAACAGCACACATCTACCCAATAAGATTTGAGAGGAAATAATGTGTGCAATTTCTAAATTATATTCTGAAAGGGGAAAAATCACCCTTTTCCTTGCTTCATCTATTCCGTTGCCTTGAAGTATTAATGGTGACAAACCATCATAGGCATAGTGAGGCAACGTAATTGAAAATGGCTGGATTTCAGAAAAGTGGAGCATGTAAGCCAATGATCTGATTATTCTATCTAAACTGCTATCAGAACAAGAAACTATATTGCTTAAGCCATATTACTTTATTGTCTCTTATAACAATTAAAGCTGTATCTCCATCATTTATGTATTCTCATTACCAAATGAAATGTAACCTGTAGATGTTTATTGAGGTAAGATGTGAGGGTACAGCAGTGATCCAAATCACAAAATCATCTTACAAATGAATATATACTGGCTGATATTCACAGTCAGAAGTGGAGGCAGACCAGGATCCATTTCTCATTAACATTTCAGAAATGGACAATTCAGTAATTGCTATATAAATAAATTTAAAAGTATTTTTAGGGGGAATAATTTAATTAACCCTTTATTAGATATACAGATAACACAGGATAGTGTTTAATCTCCTACTAGTCTATAAACATAAACATTAATTATTTGAATTAGTAAAAAAGATATCAGTTATATTTGGCATGATCTAGAAATAATTGCTAAGTACACTAGACATTGAAGTAGATCCTGGAGAACAGGTAGGATTTAGTTGAACATATACATACATTCATATATACATAATTTATATATATTCTTATTTAGAGAGTGTGGTATTTTTCTTAGCCCTATATTTTGAATTACACTAATATATCATTTGCTCTCTGTCTTAAAATATCCCTAACCTTTGATTTCTACCACTAGGTAGTTGTTTTCCTTTATTATTACTGATGAGAAAAAATGATGCATGAGCTATAAAAGAAATATACATACCCATTGTAAGAAACTCAACATAGAAAATTAGGAAGAAACATGAAAAAAATCACTTGTAATCTCATCACTCTAAAGCAATCACTACTAATATTTTGCCTTTTGTTCTAATATATTTTTTCATTATACACACACATACACACACACACATACATATCTTGGCATAAGAGCCTTCAGATCATCCTTTATATAAAATTTTATATATAATTATTTGTATACTATATGTTATATTATGAGTATTACCATTCAATTAAAATGTTTAGTAAATTTTTTTTTACTGGCTATATAATATACAATAAATAAATGCACTATCACTTGTTTAATCATTCTTGTGTTGGACATTTGTATTCTTTTTTATTTTCCATTCCTATAACTGATTGTTGTTAAGTTTGTGAAATTAATGTTTGTCAAAATCTCTGACTATCTCCTTGGGTTTTATTTCTAGAAAATTTACACAACCAAATATTCTCAAGGGTTTTGACACATATTATCAAAAGTACTGCTAGAAATACATTTAAACAATAATGTACATATAGTTCCAATTTCTCTGTCTACTCACCAATTGGGTGACATTGTCTTTTAAATTATTTTTTAGTTTTCTTTAATTACACAAGTAATATGATAAATGTATGAAAAATTACAAACAAAAGAGAAATAAAATATTCTTATCTCTACCTCCAAAAATCACATTATAGGATAACAAAATGCTTATTACTTTCTCTCTGGAAAGGTCATTCAACATAATGGACATCTTTCCATGGGAAAAAATATTATTTGATTTTATTTTGTAAGTACGTAATACCTTATTGCAGGCATGTCCAACCTGTGGCCCAGGATGGCTTTGAATGCAGCCCAACACAAATTCTTAAAACATAACGAGATTTTTTTTGTGACCTTTTCTTTAGCTCATCAGCTATTGTTAGTGTTAGTGTATTTTATGTGTGGCCCAAGACAATTCTTCCACTGCGGTCCAGGGAAGCCAAAAGGTTGAACACTGCTAGCTTGCTGCATGGATGTCATAATTTATTTACTGCATTATGTGACATTTAATTTGTACTGTTATATAAATGAGAAAGATAGACATATTTGTATATACATTTTGTATACATATGTATACATAAATTTGAATAACAATTATTAAATTATAAGTCTCTTGAAATCTTTTGAGAAATATCACTGTAGTGTCTTTTAGAAAGGTAATATCAATTTGTGCTTCAAACAGAAATATATGAGATTCTTTTGCCTATAACTTCTCTGTTACATAGGCCGAAGTTGTATTTCATTGATTATTTAAGTTGTATTGCTTTTATTTGTTGCAATGTTGAATAAATTTCTCTTATTTATTGAAACTATAATTCATGAAATACAGAAGCTAAGTCTGAAGAATCTTAATTTTTCAAGTTTTGTGGATATTTCCTATGCACACAGAAGTTTTAAAAATCTTCCTCTGGGAGTCTTTAGGGTCCAGTCCCATGCAGATTTTTACTTTATTTTTTAGATTGATTGGTTCCTCGATTCAACAAATCAATGTGATTTTTATATAATCCCTCACATTAACAATCACATTCTGCTTTTGATTTTGCATTTTAATTTAGAATATCAAATACTGTCTCTTCCTTAATAAAACTTATTTTTGTTGTTTATCATCAACTTTGGTTTTATTTTCCTTTTGCATGCCTGGGAATAGAAGATGTTTTTCAAGCATAAGTATAAAAGAAAAAGCTTGAAATTAAGCAAACCACTTAAAATTTGTTTGTAGGTTAATTTAAAACACTTTGAAGTGTGCTCTATTTTAAATAGTACATTTATGTAATAGCCTCATTGTACCCAGAAAGACACTGGAAACTGAGACATATCCTAAAGAAGCATGACATCTGAAATGAGTCTGGGATTCTACGCAAGTTGGGGTAATTGCTTTTCTGATAGTTTCTTGTTACTTAGAAGTAAATTTTAGAAGTACAGTTTCTGAATTACTATGAAGTCAGGATCGGAGGCCAGCACATGAAAAGAAATGAAAATCAGCAAACGTGCAGTTTCATGCTGCTAAGTCAGGTCCAGGTGTGGTCCACTATGGAGCCTGCAGGGACCAAAGGGAAATTTAATTACATCCTATCAATTATTCTTTTTTCAACCTAATAGCTTTTATTCTGTCATAGCATTACTTGCCATAGATGTCACATGGCAGTAAAATTATCACTGTAGAAATATCCCAAGAGATGATGAAAGACAGGGAATATTCTTCAGTTTTTAAGGCAGAGTAAAGTGTGTGGACACTGTAACCTATGAGAGATGTTTAGAGAGCTTTCATTTGGTTTAAGTCCATGGGGAATGAAAAGCATTCGAATCAAAGAGCTCTTGTGGCTCTTTGTGAAATGAGTTAGTCATTTCAAGCCAATTCCTCATGAACAGATGTCCAAACAACTGCTGCTGTGGTTACTGTTAACAAACCGGTTTTGGGCAAGTGAACCAAATCTTTATGTAATATATAATCATTGTATTGGTACTTGCACAGAATCAGGAGAATGAACTTAGCAGTGCTATATAGCATTTTGAAATTGTAGAGGTGATATTTGGTCTCAGTGTATTTGGACTATTGGAAACAACTACAAATTTTAAGATTATTAAGAAATCAAAGAAAACTTTGAATCTATTTCTAGCACCAATGCAATTTAGATGTTCAAGAAAGTGTATACCTTATTAAAGAAAAAAAATTAAAGTAAATTTGACAGCTTCCTTTGACAATACATTCAAGGATATTTGAAACTGGGTTAAGAAAATATTTTTAAGTTTATTCAAGATTCTTTATCTGTACTACAGGGTGTTTTATTTTTCCTTTTCTTATGCTAGTTATAGGTTAGATAATCAATTGGAAATATATGTAGGCTATTATTAAATAAAACATCTTTTTTCCCTAAAAGTTCTCTTTAGACAATTTGCCATTTTTAATTCATGATTATTTATATTTATGAATAAAGCCCAGTTTATTATAATGCTGTATCAGGAAATAGTCAACCACTTACTTCAGTAAGTTGTTTTTGCTTTAGGCTACTATCCTGTTCAAGAAAATTAATTTGCATGTGCAAATAAGGAAAGTGTCTAAACATGATTTATCTTATAGAAACTAGCGATTAGATTTATAGGTTTTAAATATTGATGACAAAATTATTCAGACCATTTATCTTAATTAGTGGTGCTGTTTAAAGTGTATGTGTGAACCCTCTGTATTTTCTTTGCAACTCTTCTGTAAGCCTGACATTATTTCAAATAAAAAAGTTTAATTAAAAGTAATATGAGAGTTTGTAAACACAAGAGCTGAGTTTGGTGGTGAAGGTGGTGCCCAGGAGCAATTTAAGTACAGTTAACAGAAGAATGAGGAATATATATGGGAAACCAAAAACGGCAAGTGCTTATTACAGCTCCTATAATTGATGCCGTTTTCTCATTAACTCATTTCCTTACAAAGCTGTCTTCAGTTTCTACTGTGCTACTTTGATGTTAGTTGGACAAATGTGTAAGTTATTGTCTACATGTTGCCTATATCTTAACAGAGCAAACTATCTCACTCAAATACATGAATCTTTGTATTCTTTTGTCTGTCAAATCTATGTATCTGGTCAATAATTCAGTATGTGCACTTTTAACAGATTATATGCATTTTCTAAATATTTCATGTGGGAAAAGAATCCTCACCATTATCCTCCATTTTCACAGATTTCACAGTTATTGGCAAAAACCTGCAAATACGTTAAGATTTTCCAATACCCCTTGTGGTATGTTAACCAGATTCATTAAGAAATAAAGGAAGAAGTCTAACAATAAAAATGAATTAAAAAACAAACAAACAAACAAGTAAAAAACAATAAAAAAAAAGAAATAAAGGAAGAAAAAAATTGTATACTCTGTGTATTGAGCATTAGATTAGATATGAATTATGTTGCAATTGGGCTGTGAGAAACCTGAGAAATTATATCAACTTATTTCTTACTTAATATTCAAATGTAAAAGGTACATGATGATTAAAAACCTTTGTATAAATAAAAATATATATATCATAAGCTATAAAGGTACTATACAGTTCTAAGAAAAATGATAAATATGCCTGTTTATGATTCAAGCTAATATGAAACATAGATTATATGATAGATTCATAGAAAATTACATGGGAACTTCAATGGGAATTTATATTAAAAAGTCAGTGGTATATCAAAAACAAATAAACATGTAATGTTTCCCTTCAAAATGTTACCTAACATCATTATTAGACTCAATTTTTACTGTTTATGTGGGAAAAACATAATTTTAAAAATTACAGAAAATAGATAATAAAAGCAATGGAGTAATTTTCGTAATTTTTGCTCATTTTATCATGGAAAAACTTTAAAATTTAGTGAATGATGTTCTTAAAATACAACATAGGAAAATATAATGTGATCTCATATGCAATAAGCAAGCCTAAATGGGAATTTCTTCATAATGTCTTTATTTCTAAATGGTTATATAACCTCTTTTTATTAAATTTATTAGGGTGACATTGCTTAGTAAAATTATATAGGTTTCTACTGTACAATTCCATAACACACCATTTATATATTATTGCATTGTATGTTCACTATCCAGAATCAGTTCTCTTTTGAATGAGAGCAAAGTGGTTAAAGAAGAGCCCTTTAAATGGTCTATGAAGAATGAATTGGAAGAATCAGAAAATTTACAGAAACAAAAGAGCAAGGATACATATATAAATAGGAGACCCTTTTGTGCATTCTCTTGGCACACAATCTGGAGCAGGTTATAAAATGTGATGCATCACCATGCCATGCTGCAAAGTCACAGGGTGCCTAGAGGAGAGAAGCATTGTTGCATAGATAGACAAGTCATGGTCAGATGATACATATGTAAGAACAAATATTTGGCACAGAGTATTACCTTCTTAGCTTGGGGAAAATTAAGAGGAGGGGAAATTAACAACAATGAATGTACATCTTTTTGCCTCTCAGAAAATGACATCTGAACTTTGTATAATTGCAGTGTGGTTGCGAGTTCTCTACTGATGGTACAGATGTCTGGCCCAGTAAGGTGCAAATATTCAGTCTTCCAAGACTGTGGTTACATAAAAGGAAGTTCCACACATGTCCTCACCCAGCCTTCTACATATTACGTGACTTCCTTCTTTCTGTTGACTACCAGAGTCAAGGCCTTATTATCCACACACACATATAGCCTTGTTTCCCCACTTTGGTCTAATACACAATCCAGGCTCTCAGAGTTGCTGAGGTCTCTCCTTTCAATTTCTCTTTCTTCTCCATTCTTTAGCTCTGCACACTCATAGATATAACCCTTAGAATTTTACCCTTCCTACCCCAGGAATCCCCCCTCCCCCAAAACTTTCCTGGTGAATTATGGATATCTTGAGTTTCTGCTATGAAGAAATTATCATTTTAACTTTCATTTGTTTGATCTAAAAAACACTGTGGTACAGAGAGGACAAAGATTAACAAGCAAGATCAACAAAGTTGAATTGATTACAAATTGTACAAACAGGCAGCCAATTCTTTAGCACCATATAAGAGCCTCTCCATTTACAAGTAGAAGATATTGGAAGGTAATTAAGTGCTCTGCCCCACTGAAGAGGGATAGAAGAGGATGATGAAAAGAAAAGAACTCAGGGCTAAGGTGTATTCTCTTGTGGAATGGCAGGGCTTAAGAAATGATACAGAAATTTCTTATTCAAGATAGGTAGCACTGTCAAAACCAACACTGTGGGCCGAGCAAGGAACCAATAAGAAGCTAAAATTCAAAAAGCTGAGCCACAGCTCCAGAAGTCTGTCAATGAAAGAAGCTAACTTAACCTAAATATAGCCCAAGGTGCCTGGTGGCATCGCCCTTGTATAAGTTATATTCATTCATGGAAATGCAATCCAATAGCTAACGGTAATTAAAAGGTATCCCAGTTTTACCCATGCAGGAAAAGGAGATCCAATTTAAATTACTTTTACTCTCACACTAAAGTGTCTTTCATCCCTATAGTGGTTCTGAAGGTGTACTATACCCACTCCTGTCTCTCCAGTGAGAAGGACTTTCTATTTTTTTCCTCCTACTTATTTTAAGGATTATTGTTATTATGTAATTTGACAGACTTTCCTGCTTCTGTTTCTTTTCTTTCTACTTTGTCTACTACCTATGTTCTTGACAAACAAATAGCTGTTCCAGAAAAGCCAGCTTTATGATTATCATATTTATTGTTATTATTAATTTCTTTCCCACTATCTCTCCTCTGCCTCTATCAATTCTTTTTATTCTGTGTCATTAAAATCCCCAAACTGGACAGAGAGTATTGCATAGATAATGCTATCTTAGAGTACTGTGGAAAGTAAGAAGCTGAGTGTGCAGACCAAATTATTTGAGGAATCTGATGGTGAGAAAGGAAGATAAAAGGCTCCTCCACTTATCTGCCATTCTGATGCTATAACAAGTTCATAGAGTCCAAAACTTAGAACTTGGGGAACAAGCACAAGCTAAAGAGGAAAGTAAACCCATAGGAAAGAGTCTGCCTATAAATCAGGTATTTCAAATAATTTCCTTTATGAGCCTATTTATGTTTGGGGAGGTGAGACACAAAGTTGATTGATTCTAAAAATTCAGAGGTAGGTAAGATTTATTACCTGAGCAACATTTCAGAGCGCTATATCCTGGAGTGAATCCCATAAACCACTAATACCATGAAACATCATTGGGTGGAAAAGAATGGTCAATTGAGAGGTCGGTTTTGAGAAACATGTTCATCTCTTGGTTACTCACAAGGCATAATTGTGAGTGCTCTTAGAATTTTGCTAAAATAAGAAACTTATTTTATTTTGTTTGAATGTTTCTCAAGCACATTGCACCAAGATCCTATTTTCTTGTAGGATGCTTTTCTATCAAACACACCAAATTGGGTTGCTTTTCTAAAGGCAAATAAGTGCTTATGCAAAAGGATACCTGACTTAGTTGAAAAGCGTATGCTGAAATTTGAGCTCACTTATGAGCTGTGTTGCAGCTTCAGAAAAATATTAATTTATTGCTCCAGTTCAGCCCCACGTGCTATCAAGTGATTTAATTACTACAAACTAAATTGTAATTCGCTCCTTTTAATGTAGAGTTGTTTCTAGTCAGACCTTTAATGACTCTCCAAACAACAATGTTTGGCAAAGAGAAATGTTGTCAGTCAAGCAGAACTATAAGCATCTGTGTTTGTTTAGAATAAATTTCCCCAGTTAATTAAATATATAGATAAGTATACCAGAAAACTTTCATGTCGCTGGATAGTGCATTGGAAGAATGTCAAATCTTCAAGAAACAGTGTGCCATCTGAAAAAGTCTGTCTGTCTATCATCATGAGAAGGTTGTTTTTGCTATTGTTGTTGCTATCGTCGTTTTCGAAAAGCATGTGGCTTAACTTCTTACCTTCAGATTTTAGAATAATTGAAGTTGTTTTATTTTTATTGTCAACAGCACAAGAAAATACATTTTAAATGAGTAAGAGTACAGTTATGAAAGAAAGTCTTACTAAATAATAGTGTCAGTTTCTATGTTGTACCAAACTGTTATCTTTATTCTGTCTTAAAAAATACTTTTGCCTCATTTTATAATAAGACTTTGATAAAATAATTGTTCACTAGTCTAAAAGTAGGTCACTGTTATGAATATTAGACATTATTAAACACTGCAAAATAATTATTTTGTCCTAGACAACATAATATCCATGTCCTTTCTCTTGAAATTATTTTAAACCTTTTTTCTTTGATCTCTAAAAATTAAAAAATGGGGGGGTTCCCTGATGGTGGCTATGCTTTGGGGCTCTCAATGCTATGGCCTGGGTTCGATTCCCAGCCAGGGAATTACCTCCTGCCCCCCAAAAAATTAAAAACTGAAATATAAAAAATATAGAGAGATATCTATATGAGTATATATGCAAATAGTTCTCTGAAAAAAATGCTGTGACTTTTTAAAATAATCTGATCCTTTATAAGATAGTGACCTTTACATTATATTAATCTTCATAAAACAACAATCTGTAATACCAAAGAAAGTAGAAATAACTATGGTTTAGAAATATTGACTCCAGCCTTCATAACTCTCTTTTCAATATTATTATCAAATGGTTAAAATATTATAGAGTGGTAATAATTTAAACAGTTTTAATGGCCATCAAATGAGTAGGTTGTCTTGGTTGGAAAAGTATCATGTGGTTAGTAATTGTTAGGATTATGCATCTTGGCAATTCAACTGTATTTCACAGAGAGTAATATTATAGCTTTACTCATAAGAATATCAATGTCCTCCTTATTGTACATATGTATTTTTGATTTGTATAATATTCATGACAAATAGAAAAACCTTACTGACTATCAAATAGATTTCTACTATTATTTCCACATTTTCCTTCAAAACTTGGCCCTATATTATAAAAATAAATTGGAAAGAAAAATGTGACATAGGGAAATGATTTCTAGAAAGATTTTCCCCCCATTTCCATTGAGAAAAGATCCAGACAGCAGTATTTTGTTATGTGAGTTAACACTCATTTTATTTTATTAACTAATCCCTTCAAAATGGGATGGCACAGGCTGACCTCCATGATGACAAGTTTTAATGGGAAAGTTTCTCTTTTATTCCTGGGGCTTTTCACTGTCACGGACTTTTGACTGACTTTACTAAATTTCCACCTCTGAAATTTGATTAAAAAATAATCATTAAACACAAGGGCACGAGAGGGAGAAAATATATATATATATATATATCACTGCCTCTGGCTTTAGAGCTCATGTTCACCCTTATGAAATATTTTAGAGAAGAACTGCTCTGAAGACCCCTATAGTAGCATCAGAGGCCACTTCTATAGCAATTAAGCGCTTCTCTCTGCCAGAGATTGGTAATAAGCTGGAACAGTAGCTGAACAAATTAGTTCTCTCCTATGCTTATCCTGCTGCACTAAATGACTGCATATTTCTTGTGCCTGGCAGCACCCGCTGAGTCTGGAGTCATAATCTTACGCGTTCTCTGGCTCAGAGTGTCTCGTGTTCACCTTCTCTAGTAGCATTGCTGCTCTTCAGCTACCTGAGGTAGCCTCGCTTCTCTAGGTGTTTTTTAGTAGACCCTAATGGTTCCAAATCTTCCTCTCAGCTGAGTTTCTTCACCTGTGGCTTAGGCCAGTTCCAATTCCCAGGATCAATAATAAATTCACGAAGGAAAATTAAGCAACTCAAGAGACTTTGCATAAATACTCTTTACCTGCCCTGATGGTACTTTATGGAAAAAATAAGCTTTCACTTTATTTCTGTCAGTGTAATTGCACATTTTATAGCCTACTTTTGGCAGCTGTATTTGACACTCATTCCTGTGTCAGCCTCATTCTCGGTGTCCTGCTTACTACTTTGATCCTACTTGGACTAACTCTGTTGCTTTTCTCATTTATTCTAAACCCATGTACTAAAGTTTTACTTTCATGGTTAAGCCCCTGACAGACCTGATGCTGAGTTCCTGAGAGAATTTCATGTTAGCTTTTCATATAAACTTTGCTCTTGTGATTTGTTTTACCTGTGTTAGAATAGAGTCTCTCACCTGATCTTTGGGACCTTCTCAAGGATGTTGTGATGACTGTATCTGCCAGATATTATTTGTACCTATGACCTGCTATATTTTACTTTTGCCAAAACATGAGTCTGCATATCATTCTATCCTTCTCTACCCAACCCAAGCTTAAAGTTCCTGATTTGGTTGATGTTGGTTTTGAAGGATCAAGGTTAGAACAAGTTCTATAACCCAATTCAGAGAAGTGTATAAAATTTAGGAAAATGGGTTAAATGAAAATCATCAAACCAGAATGCTTTCCTTCACATTTTACTACAATTAGCACAAATGGTGATTAAAGTTTCATTCCACAACCACAAATACCAGCTGCTTTCCTCTCAGAAACCAACCAAATATATTAACATAAGATTGGGATTTGGACTTTCCGAGGACTATAGAATTAGGTGATTGGAAATTACCAAAGTCCATCTGTTTTATCCACTTGCACACTTAGATATCAATTATAAAATCACTACATCAAATCTGTTCTTAAAGTTTCCAAGAACAAAGGTTCTACAAAGTTGTTATCATATTTAAGAGAAAATAATCATTCTTGAAGTTAAAAATTCACATTCATTTACAAGTAACAATGATCCCCTCATTTCTGAAATGTTTCCATACTGTCATTTTACTTTTGTAGGTGTGTCATATATCTTCCTTGTTGTCAGTCTTGTATAGTTAGTGTAATTGTCCTGATGTTTTATCTTCTGAAAATTATAACTTTAACATTTTCTACTGTGATTTTTTCCATATTTTAAGTATAAATACCATTTGTTTTTCCCTAATAGTCAACCTTGATGTGAAGGAATAAATACACCTGAGAGAATTAGGTACTCTGCTCTCCAATCACAGTCTATGGAGTAGCAAGGATCATGTCAAACCAGAATAGGTCTAATTTTCCTCCAGTTAGCATCGAAGAAAAATAGGACGGTGAGAGAATGACTGTGAACACGTTTGTTACAGGGCTGATGCTTCGGTTTTGAAACTTAAAGAAATAATTGTTCAGTCTAGCCTAAGGAATGAACCCAAAATAAACTCAGATTAAGGAGTAAATTGGAGATAAAGCAATGTTTACCAAAGTTAGCTGATAAACAAATGGCATTAGGCAGAAATTGCAACCTGCACCCTCAATTCTACTGAAAAATTAACACCCAATAGGAAACAGCCTATGAAAGTATTTGACTTTTAACATGTAATACTGAAGACATCATTTTGCTATTGCAATTTTTGGGGGCCGAAATGCCTGGAAACATTTCAGAAGGTCTTATTCCTTAAACTGCTATTTGGAGACAGCATTTGGGAGCTAAAATAAATCATCACCACAATAAACTAATTTTCTTGACTGAGCATCCACCCAGACTGCTGAGGCAAAAGTCAGTCACTTGTACTATTGCTGTTGCCATCTGTTTCACTATTTCTCAAAGCTGGAATGATCGTTGATTAATGTGCACTATGCAAATTTATCCACTTTACAAGTTGCTTGTGATCTACAATTATTCATGCAAAACTATCTGATGAAGCAATGAGGCCATCAATCACTGCCAATGAAGCACGATAAACAATTTTGGCCAGCCTGATGTTATAGAATAGGTAATATTTTTACAGCTACTAGGGCTATATTAATCAAGTAAACTACTCACTTATAGTTAAATGATGCTTCTTTAAAGACATTTTTCTCATTTTCCATATAGAATTCCTGATTCAAGAAGTATACATAGTCACTTTAGAAATATATCCAAGTGACTTGCAATTACTAGATAAATTATATCTATTTTCTATTTCTGTTAACTCCGAATTTTCTCCGAAATAATTTATAAGTCTGTATATTTACTAGTTAAAATACACACTTTGGAACTAAATGTTGAATTTTGGTTCTACAACTTACTTGCTCTTAACTTTGGGCCAGTTATTTATCCTCTCTATGCCTTGGTTATGGCATTTGTGAAATGAGAATGATAATTGTGTTCTCTACATCATGACTTTGTTGTAAAAGTCAGCTTATCTGTAAATAGCCCAGAAAAATATTGTATGTATGTGTGTTTGTGTATAAGTGTGCATATTTGTGTTAAAAAAAGAAATTGAAAGAGCAAATGATAAATCAAAAGCAGTAAAAGGTCAACAAAAGACAAATCTATATACAGGGCATGAATGTCTGTTGTACTAATTTATATTTTGCAAGTTATCTCTAAATTTGAAATTGCTTCCATATAAAATGGGAAGAAATATATAAGACGACTTACTTAAAATTTTTAAAAATCAGTTTATTTAAATAACATTTAAATATAGATATTATTATTTTTATGCTGCTGTTTTACTTCAGTAATTATGAATATTTTCAAATAAGACTTCTCAAAAATCAAAATTATTTTTAATATTCAAAATTTAAGATAATATGTTCATTTTATAAAATAATATTCAGATGTGCACAGTTCAAGTGTAATAATAAATTATTAATCTTTCTTATACTGTCAGGAGATAAAAAATCAATGGGAATCCTGATTATTACTATATGTGTAGTAATTTTGTTGAAATAAAGGCAAGAAAAAGAAATTTTATGGGACAACTGTATAAAATTTTGTGAAATGTGTATGCTTTTATTTTTTATCCACATATCACTAGTTATTTGGCAGAAACCAGAATCATTCATAAATTTGATCATCTTTGAACTCTTCCAACTTTCAGTCATGTTAAAACTGGAGCTTTAACCATACTTTTATATTTGTCATAATAAAGATGTATTATATTTTTCAATGTTGAAGTATAGAAAATACTTTTATGTAACTGTTTCTTAGCTTTATTTGAAATGTTTATTTATTTAATCCTGTGTAGCATGGAGGCATCTTTTGGTACTCTTATACCCAACTGTTAGGGGTCCAAATGATTATGCTCCTTTTATGTAAATTATAAAGTAAGAAAAATAAAAACACTTTCCACTGATGTAAATACGTTTTAAAAGGGTTAGAATTCGATTGGATAAAGAAGATGTGGTACATACATACAATGGGCTAGTACTGGGCCATAAAAAAGAATGAAATCTTACCGTTTGTCACAATATGGATTGACCTAGAGGATGTTATGCTAAGTGAAATGAGTCAGACTGAGGAAGACCAAGACCATTAGATCTCACTTGTATGTGGAATCTAAGGAACACAATAAATGGACAAACAGAAGAAAAACAGACTCATAGATACAGAGAACAAAGTAACAAACTGATGGTGGCCAGATGGAAGAGGTATTGCGTAGCTGAGTAAAAAGGGTGAAGGGATTAAGAAGTACAAATTGGTAGTTACAAAATAGTCACGGGGATGTAAAGTACGGCTCAGGGAATATAGTCACTAATGTTGCAGAAACTATGTATAGTGCCAAATGGATACTGGACTACTTGTGGGGATCACTGCATAATTATAAAAACGTCTAAGCACTAGCTGTATACCTGAAACTAATATAAAATAATTTTGAATCTCAACTGTAACTGAACAAAAAAATAAATAAATAGTTTCTTAAAAGAGTAAAAAATGAACATCCTGTAAAGGAGGTTTTCTGGAGAATTGGGGTAGGGTAGTTACAGAATGATGAGTGTAGTTAAAGGGACTGTTTTTCAGTAAAAATTTTATTTTTTATGAGCCAACTACATTCATACATTATTTGTTTAACTATACTTAATTTAAATAATCTATCATCACTTTATCTTCTAAGTGTTATTGTGAAGCAAAATAAACATAGGTCTTTTCTTATGTATGTATGTGGTATAAATGATATTTTAAACTCCACTGGAAACATTGCATTTACCTCTCCTACTTTTGATATAATTATTTGATGACCATCTTATCAAAACAATTTTTAATCCTTTTTCTGTCAATTTATGTCATAAATGCACTATTGAATTTGATTATTTATTTGTCATCCATTTACTACCTTATACCAGAAACGTTTTTGAGTAAAATGGATTTATTAGTAAGAATGTTCATTTCTTTATTTGAACCAGTGATTTTAAAAATCTTACATGTGATATACCAAGATACAAAGATGTGCTATGAATTGGTGTCTACCATCCCACAGATCCATTAATTAGCCTTTTTTTAGTGTGATTCTGGACTGTCCTAAAAATCCAACTGAACATAACATCTGATCCACGAGCGCAATGTCCCAAAATATGTTAGTAAGTGCTTTGCCAAATGTTTGACTAAGATCAAACACTTTCATGGTCTGTTTAGTAACGTGTGAAAAAGATAAAAGTAGCCCATCTGAAATGAATGTTTTCTGTGATTACTCCTCAGCTCTTGGTCAACATCTCTTCCACTCACAAATCATCTATTTGATCCACTTTAGAATTTTGCTTTTGTGAGATACTAAACACATAGATAGTTTGTGAAGTCATCATCTTCCCCTCTGAAAAAGGCTAGTTGAATTTTTTTTTCTGTTTTCAGTTTTCTAATTTCTTTTTTTTTTTTCCTAGTGACTCAGGATTATTGGCAGATGTTCCATGTCCATGCCTACAAATTGTTCTAGTAGCTTAGGAAGTTAGTGGTCCTAGTTTAATGACTTGAATTCTTTTTAATGCTGTTAATGTACTTTTTTCAGCTTCTACTAGTATTTACTGTGCATTCTAGGCTCCTGGCATTATGCTGGACATTTCTACATTTATTATCTAACAACAGTAATTGAATAGGTGCCATTTTTTCTATTTTACAAATGAAGAATCTCAGACTAGGAATGCTGCAAATCACATACCTAATAAGTGCTATATTCATTATTTAAAATGAGTGACAATAAAAACAAAATGAATTTAAAAAATAATTCTTTCACATCAGATAGTTAAGATTTGAATCTAAATCTTACAACTTTAAATAATATACTTTTTCCATTAAACCACCCTGTATCTAAACCAACATAGTATTAAAATATTTAAAAGCAATCACACTTATTCAAACATACTTTTAAAGATATAGGAAGGAGATGAAGGAATGACCATGAATAAATAAATGAGAAGAGATGAAAAGGACAGCGAAGTTTTTTTGTTTTTTTCCTTTTTTGTACTTTATTTGACTCTTACATCTGTAGTAGTCTGCCCTAATCCCTGAGGGATATGTTCCAAGACATTCAGTGGGTGTCTGAAACCGGGGGTGAAACTGGGCACTATATATGAGAGCTGTCCAGAAAGTATCCAGCTATGTAATATGAAAAATAGAGACATTATGGCTGGATTTTTTTCCAGACAGCCCCCATATATTATGTTTTTTACTATACATACACACCTATGATAAAGTTTAATTTATAAATTAGGCACCATAAGAGATTAAAAACTAATACTAAAATAGAATAATATAGTGTAATAGTGGTCTTTCTCTTGTGCTCAAAAATCTTATTGTACATTATTAACCTCTCTGAGGATGATGATGGTGTGAGATAATAAAATACTTTCTTAGGTCAATTACTGTCACCTTTCATTTAGAGAAATAACTTACAGACTCTCTGGCATATCCAAATTGCCTGCATCACTATTCTTGCACCTCGGGACCATTATTAAGTAAAGTAAGAGTTACTTGGATATAAGCACTGTCGTGTGGCGACAGTAGATTTGATAAACCAGATGACTACTAAGTGACTATGAGGATGGTAGCTATAGCCTGTACAAAGGGATCCGCTGTACAAAGGGATGATTGCCATCCCAGGGGAGATGTAGTAGTACAGTGAGAGATTTTATCGTGCTACTCAGAACACGCAATTTAAAACTTATGAGTTGTTGATTTCTTGTATTTTTCATTTCATATTTTTGGATCATGGTATACCCTGAGTAACTAAACTGTACCAAGCCAAACCATGAAACAAATTAGTAATGTGGTCACTATATCTTAGATAACTTTCTAAGTAAATACTTATTTATTTAACTAATTAAGCCTTTCCTACCTGCTGTGGGTTGACTTTGAAACAGTGTGTGAGCAATAGCTTTATTTTAATCTAGTCTTTCTCACATTTTCTGTTCAAATGTCATTTATTTTAAATGATAATTAAAGAATGATTAGACATGTCATTAAGCCCCCACACCCCTTTCTTGGAGCATTGTCTTGGAATGCAGTATAGGGCAGACATCTGAGATTTCCATATGAAAGCACTGATTAAGCTGACATTAATAGCAGAAATGTGACTAATGTTTTGACGGTGGATTCTAAATTAATTAATAATAATAGACCACTTCAGAACATTTCTTGATATGAGAGAAGACTTTTGTCTTTTTTTTTTTTAACTACTTGTACGTATTTAGAACCAATTTTTTCAGATTTAATCAATTCAGTTTTCTTTAACTGTTTGAGCTCTCTTAAAAAATAAGACCTTTACTCCTAAATTTAAAAAAATTTTCTTAGTATAAATATATTTATATTTAATTTGTGATTTGTGATTGTATTATTTCTGCACTTATTTATTTTTAATACATATTTTTCTCATAAGCTATGTAAACATCCCTTGCGCAATATCTATTAGATTCCAAAAAACACCAATAAAGTGCCATATGAAATTACAGTTCTAGTAAAGATTATTTTATTAATCAGTTTCTTGTCAAATAAGCTATATAAGGACTATCACAATGTTTTAAACTTCTTGGACATTTATTCAATAGGATTAAAATGTAAAATGAGAAAATGAATATATATTCAAAGGCCATGCCTTGTAGTCTAAAAACCTGGGATTGTGACTTGTCACACCTTTGAGGCAAATGACTTCACAAGATCACAAACCTGATACTTTGATGAAGGAGTTGCAAACCCCGAAGTGGATTCTGTGTCTCACATGGGAATATGCTTGTGTAGAATATGTATATGTGTCTTCCGTAATTCAATAAAGCAATGTTCCCATCTTTCTTATCCCTTGGGATATTCTTCAATACATCTTCTAATGACTTCATGAACTCATTTTCATTCATGGTGACATCGTTCAGAGTTTGCTTTATTGAACTGAAGATAAAGAGACAATACTTTTCTCTCTGCCTCCTGATGAAAGAGAATAAAATCACGAGTGAGGGATTACACTTTTCTAAGGTTCCATCTATCTTACTGTGTTATCTTGTTCCCTCTGCTTTTATGTACTCTGACAATTGTGCATGAAATCAAGGTACACACTGGTGTGATTTGGGCTCTTTTCTTTGTTCTCGCCGCTCCTTTCACAACATTGCTTTTCAGGGGATAGATCATCAAAAGTTTGTAAAGCTAATTACAAAACCTATGGGCATATCCTGTGGATTTATACATCCTATATAGAAACATATTGTAATCATTTTCTTAATCTAACACTAAAGAATGTTTATATTGACAACAAATAGCCCCACACTAAAAATTACTAATCATCATAAAACCATCAGACAATTAAAAGATTTTTAAATATTATGAACCTTAAAGTGTTAATTTACTAATTCTCACAGGGAAATTATAAATATCTAATGGTATATGCTTACTTCCATAATATGTAGACTGAAAACCAACCCCTTACTGTTCATGCTTCCCTCTGTTAAAATTGCCTTCACTTAATTACTTTTCATTTAATCTCTCTAGGGGGAAGGCGGGAAATACAGTAAATAAATCAGTTGATCTATGGATTTGTCTTCACAAATCAATTTAGTGGATCATGGTTAGCTAATTTTAGAAGTACAGAAAAACGAATCCTGACTAGTAGAGATTACAAGTATCAGCCACACATTTTTTAGTTTTTTTGTTTTTTTTTTTGTTTAGATACCATCACCACTACCACTTCAACAAACCACTTTTTAACATTATGATATTTTAATTGACCAATAATTTCTTCATTTATTGAGCGAATACTTGTTTTCCATCTACTATAAGCCAGGGACTTATCTAAGCATAGGGCCATTGCAGTAAATAAAACAGATAATGCTCCTGCCCTCATAGAGTTTAATTTATTGTAAAATTTACTAGAGTAGACAAATATTAAACAACAAATAAATATTAAATATTACATCCATAATAATGTAAAAGGATTGAAAACGACAAAGGTACTATTGTGTAGTTAGGAAAGATTCTCTTAGGTGTTGACATTTGAACTGAACCTTTTGACGAAAAAGATTGAGTCAGGTGTTCATACAACAGAAAAAAGTATTCCAGACAAAGGGAAGAGCAAATGCAAACCTGTGATCACAAAGCATGATGAACATGCTCCAAGAACATCAAGGTGTAGCTGGGACACAGTGAGTGGGAGTGACATTTTGAGGCAGTGAACTAGGATAGGGGCTCCTTGGTTTACATCAGTTAGGCTCACATAGGTTTAGATTTTATTCTGAGTGAAATGGAAAAGCACTGGAGAGTTTTGAACAGTGGTGTCATGTTATCTGATATATTTTTTAAAGATACTCAAATTATTCTTGGAGAGGATATACATGAAAACAGAGATATATGTAGTGTCTGTGGTCTGGATAGTCTACGTGTAAGGTGCTAGTGGCTTATATCAGAGTAGTAGTAGCAGAGAAGGATGAGATGTGTGAACTTGGTATATAGGATAGTTTGAGTGTAGTATAAACAGGATTTCACTGATGAATTGCCTGGGTTTGAGATATAAACTAACAGATTCAGTGATGAGTCTGTATTGGACCTGACCAACTGGAAGGATGGTGGTGCCAATAAGGAGACAGAAATACTGAAAGAAGATCAGATTGTAAGGTGCAGAGAATCAGGAGTTCTATATCAGACATGTTAATTTTGAGATGTCTATTGGACATTCACATGGGCAGGTAGATATTTGTATCTGAATTTTCTGGAAGTGTTTGACCCTGGTGATTTTTTCTTTTTTAAGAAAAAATGTACTTTTATTTTTTCCAGCTTTATTGAGATATAATTGACATGTAACAATGTGTACATTCAATGTATACAATGTGATGGTACATGTATATATTGCAATATCTTTACTACAGTAAGGTAACATACCCTTTACCTCATGTAAGTATCACTTTGTTGTTGTTATTTTTAATGGTAAGGACATTAAAGCTCTACTGTCATAGAAACTTTCAAGTAACAATATAGTATTGTTAACTGTAGTCACCACGCGGTAACTTAGATTCCTGGACTTACTCATCTTATCACTGAAAGTTTGTACTATCTGACCAATACCGCCCCCCCATTCCCTCCACCCTTTAGCCCCTGGCAACCATCATTTTATTCTCTCTTTATAAGTCCCCTGTTTCTGGATTTGACACGTAAGTGAGATCATAATAGTATTTGTCTTTCTCAGTTCGACTTATTTCACTTAGCATAATCCATTCATGTCCATTCATGTCACAAATGGCTGGATTTTCTAATTTTATCATTTAATGTCTAAGTAATACTCCATTATGTACATATACAGAGGGTTCCAAAAAATGTGTACACATTTTAAGAAAGGAAAACACTGTCTTAAAATTGTAATACTCAATATATACTAATAATCATGTTTGACTTCATCAATTACAAGAGGTGTTCAAAATGATTACCATCAGTATTTATGTAATATATAGATAGGATCTCTTAAAATATGCATACATTTTTCAGTACCCCTGGTGTCTGTGTGTATTTATTTTTTAATTTGTATTTATATATTTATATATTTATATATAACATTTTCTTTATTCATCTGTCAATGGACATTTACGTTGTTCGCATGTCTTGATTTTTGTCAATAATGATGGAATGGATATGAGAATACAGATATTTCTGATATAATGATTTTATTTCCTTTGTATATGCACATAGAAGTGGCATTGCTGGAATTATATAGTTCTATTTTTAATTTTTTAAAGAATCGTTCACCTCAGACCATTTTCCATAGTGACTATACCAATTTACATTTCCACCAACAGTACACTAGGGTTCTTTTTTCTCCACATTTGTACCACTATTTATTATTTCTTTTTTATGAGAGCCTTTCTAAAGTTGTGAGGTGTGATTTTGATTTGGGTTTCCCTGATGATTAGTGATGCTGAGCACATTTTCATATACTTATTGGTCATTTGTATGTCTTCATTGGAGAAATGTCTATGTCTATTTAAATTCTTTGCCCATTTAAAAAATCAGTTTGTTTGGGTTTTTTACTATTGAGTTGTTTGAGTTCTTTATCAAATGGTTTGCAGATATTTTCTCCCCTTCCATAGATTGCCTCTTCTTTTTGTTGATTGTTTCTTTTGCTGTACATATTTTAGTTTGATGTTGCTTCAATTTGTTGATTTTTGCTTTCATTGCATGTGCTTTTGATGTATATCTAAAAAAAATTTGCCAAAACTAACTTCAAGGAACTTTTCCCCTACATGTTCTTTTAGGAATAGTGCACTTTCAGGTCTTACAGTTAAGTCTTTAACATACTTTGAGATGATTTTTTTGTGAATGTGTAAGGTAGGGAGTTGAAAATCTTTCTTTTGCATGATGATATCTTGTTTTCCCAGCATGATTTATTGAAAAGGCTACCCTTTACCTGTTGAGTATTCTTGGCTCCCCTGTCAAATATCAGTTAAGCATACTAGTAGTATATGGATGGATTTATTTCTGGGCTCCCACCTCTATTTGTGTATGTATCTGTTTTTATGCCATACCATTTTTGTGATTTAAATTTGGCAATTATTACCATATAGCTGGTATTTAAAATCATTAGCCTAAAAAGTACCCTATGTTATTATTAACAAAAGACAAGAGGAATGTATTGAAATGACTCTGATTATATTGAACAGAATTTTATTGTAATTTCATAGTGTATATTGCAGTTTCATAAAATGGTAAAAAAAAACAAACTAATATTTTCTATGAATATGTGGCCATCTAATCAGAGTATTCTTATTAAAAAATAGCAAGTACTTACTATACATCAGGCAATATTCTGATATATATATATATATATATGCTGTCTGGAAAAATTAAGCCATAAATGCCTCTCTTTTTTAATATTACATGACTGAATAATTTCCAGACAGCCCTCATATATGTATATGCATATTTTAGAATATAATGATATACTATACATATATTACTATGTATTATGTAAAATTATAATATTATATACTTTTTAAATCGGCACACCAAACCTGAGAGATAAGTAGTGTTATTCACCTTCCATTGTAGGTAAGGAATACAAACCAGAAATAAAAGAGTAAATTCACTCAAATTAAACAGCTGTTAAGTGTCATCATATTGAAGCCAAGAGTCCAGGTGCATAGATGACATTCTCAATTATTATGCCTGCACTGCCTTTCTAATTCTAAATAAGTAAAGTAGCCAATGTATTAGTGTCTATTTATATATATAGTTGTAATATTTAAAGTCCTTAAAATCTAAATCTGAAATTGTTTTTATCAACTTAAACTTATGTTCACTCACAAAGAAATAATTCTATATAGAGGTTTATGAGATTAGTATAATATTATCACTTCATAAAACTAGTCTAGTAGAGTTAGAATTTGCAAAGGTGGCAAAATGATTTGCAGTTAGCCTTACTGAGATCATGTATTTGACAAGCTATAACTATTATTTGGCACTGCAGAGTGACTATATGATCAAGAAAATAAAGCCATTTTAATAATATTCCTCCTTCCTGACTACTAAAAATATGTTTGTTCCACCATTTTCCTCCCTCTCCTTGTCTTTCTCCTATCATGAATTCTTTCTGGTTCATAGTGCACCCCTTCAGTTGTTTCCTCAGTAGTGGTGGGTACTCAACTTCTAAGTTCAATTCTTGACTACTGTCTAGGACAGATATGGCTTTTTCATAGACTACCCTTCAGAGACAGATGTGTGAGAAAATGGAAGTTTTCCTTTTACCTACTTTGAGAATAGCTTCTAAAAACATCCTTAATCCTCTAGCTTATGAAAAGTTTATATTTTTAATAAAATTTGTAGATGAGTTAAACAGAAAGATCCTGACTGTAGGTGCATGACAATTTCCCCCACCCCCACCCCCACCATGGGAGGGCCCTCTTTCTCCTTAGGCAATGAAATATGCTACTTGAGAGCAGAGTTTCTGTTCTATGTTTTTGTACTCTGGACATGGTAATTAATGGGAGGAATATGTGGATATTCAACATATCTCTTTCTAAGGGTAGTTCCGTGTCTGGGAATCGAACCCAGGCTGCAGTATTGAGAATGCCAAAACTTAGCCACTACACCACCAGGGAACTCCCCCAACGTATCTTTTAACTGTGATACTACACAGAATTAAGTTCCATTCTGTCTCACCTGCATTTTCTAACTTTTACTTAGATTTGTAATCATAGATTATTAAAAGTTCCTTTCTGTTGTCATTAGGAAAATTGTAGTTACCTAAATATTCAGCTTGTGATATCATTTATAAATTATTTCCTAAACGTACCTGTGTTTTCTCACCAATGACTACAAGTGTACTTTTCAACAACCCAGGAGACGCTTCAGTTGTTTCCTCTGCAATAAGATGCTCAGGATCCTATGAAAACTAGTACTTTGAAGAGACACTATTCCAAATAATCTATAAAAACAAGGAAAATATTTTGGAAAATAGTAAAGTACTGTCAGGTTTATGTGAAAACTTGTGAAAAGGCATTAACACAATAGATATGGGCATCCCTTATTTGTCACATGGAACAATAGTGTATGTGATGCCAGCAATGATCAAGAGTTCTAGCAATAGAATCAAATTACTTTTTTTCTAATCTTGCTGCATCAAAATTATTTCAAACCTATTTTCATCATCAATACAAATTTTAACTGTGCACCTTGCACAGACTCTGTTTTGAGCAGCTTTTTTTTTTTTTAGTGACTTACTTTTTTATCAAAGGTCATTGGACTTGAACTCACACAATAAAAATCAGTAGAGTATATTGCTAATTTTTCTCTTTTCTTTTATTTTTAATTTAGATATAATTGAAATGTAATATTATGAAATGTAATATTATGTTAGTTCCAGTTATGCAACATAATGATTTGATCTTTGCACATGTTACAAAATTATCATCACAATAAATCTAGTTAGCATCCATCACTTTACATAGTTAGAATTTTTTTCTTATGATGAAAAGTTTTAAGGTTTAATTTCTTACCAAGTTTCAAATTTGCAGCACAGTATTATTATCTATAGTCACCAATGTTATACATTATATATTCATGCCTTATTTATTTTACAGCTGGAAATATGTACTTTTTAATCTCCTTCACCATTTAATAACAATTAAAATTACTCTTTTGATCAAAATCTCCTAATGCATTTCTCTACATTTTCAGAAAGGATCATTGATGATTAGAAAGACTGAATAGAAGAACATATTTGAAAAGGAAGGAAAAGAAGGAAACATAGGCAAGTAAACATAGGTGGTGATGACCAAAATTCCATTTTTATTTAAAAAGTGATTTGTGGGCACCAATTGTGTTCACAACAGTGTGCTAAATGTTGGAAAAAGATATAAAAATTAATACAAGTAAGCCTTGCTCTCATCAAGTGTATGGCCTGCTAGAAGCATAGATGGTAAAATAACTAACTGTGATATAGGGCAGTGTTCAATAGCCACAACAGTGACCAGCATATAAATAATTAAAAATAAAACAACATTGATTTTTAATTTAGGTAACATATTTTAAATAGGTGTGTGTGTGTGTGTGTGTGTGTGTGTGTGTGTATGTGTACGCGCATGTATACAGAGAGAGAGGGGGAAAGAAAGAGAGAATAATCCTTGTTTTCTATCCTAATTCCCTATGCCTCTTAGTATAAAAGAGAATGCTGTTAATTCTGGCTGGGAGAGGCAGGAGGACTCTGATACAAAATTTATGCAATAATTTCAGTATCAGAGGACCTAAGAAAATGTTTGTATTATTTTTCTAATATTTCAGATGAAAATATTCAACCATATGAAGAGTTGAAAGAATTGTAGAGTGAATGCACATCTATTTTTTCATCTATTCCTCTACCATCCATCAAATTTATCCCTTAACGTAGTTCCAAGTGGGTTACAAACATGCACCACTAAACATTCCATATGTCTGTCATTAACTAGAGATTAATATTTTCTTACTTTTTCATGTAAAATTACCTATAGTGAAATGCACAATTCCCAAGTATTTCTTACCACTTGATGAGTTTGACAGGTGCCTACACTGGTATAACAAAAATACCTATCAAAATACAGAAGATCACCTCACCCTAGAAAATTCCCTGAGGTTCTTTCTCATTTTAATTTTTCACCATTTTGGTGTGTGTGCGGTGGTATCTCATTTTGGTTTTAATTTGCATTTCCCTGTTGACTAATGATGTTGAGTACCTCTTCATTGCTTATTGACCATTTGTATATTTTCATTTGTGGAATATCTCTTTGTTTCATACCATATTACAGTTATATATATTCAATAAAATGTAGAACCTGAAGAAATATCCAAACCAATTTAGAGCAGTAATTATTTTACCGTACTTTTCACTAATAAGGGTTTCATGAAGGCTTGTAATATAATGATAAACAGGATTATTTTTTATTGAAAAATGATCAAGTCATTACGTGTTTGTTTAAATGACTTTCTCAAAAACTGAGTTACTTAATTTATCTTCGTATAGGTTAAAACACCTTCTCTGGGTCACAGAAGACTGGAAAATTTATGGATTTTACAGTTAGGACTAGGTTCCAGGATTTCATTTCTTACTATGTGAGCATAAGCAACTCACTTATTCTATGAACCTCAATTTTTTCGCCTTTGGAAAAATGGGGATAATAGTGTGTGTGTGTGTGTGTGTGTGTGTGTGTGTGTGTGTATCACACAGTACATTTCACAGTTAAAATTTAATGATGCTAGAAAATCTTAACACAATGGCTAATACATTACATTCACCTGATGTATGTTGATTTTTTTTCACATAATGAAATGATACCTAAAACTATTGATATATTAGCCACTAAAACTTTCACCAAAATTCTATTAATCTAACATAAATGTGGTTTATAGGATACACTGGTTTGTGTTCTATTGAGGTTCTCAGGATAATTATTTTATCCATTTTGTTTTTCACCTCAAATTCAGTGTCTAGCACAATGACTAGTAGAGTGTAAGAAATTAATTTAAAAATTGTAGACTGGGAAAAAAATAAGAAAACAGACTTTTTCTCCAAACTTTAACCAGCTATTCAGAACGTAGAACCACTCTAATTTGTGTTACTTCTCTTTCCAAATATGCATTCATTAAATAAGCATTTATTATTGAGCAATGTTTGTCATGCACTGTTCTAGCAGCAATGAGACAGGTCTTTGCTCTTAAAAAGTTTACATTAATTGAGCAAAAAAAGCAATAAACAAATTAACTAATACATTTGAAAAATAGCAGGTAGCAACAAGTACCAGGAAAAAAGTAAAATAAGAGAGTTTTGTTAGAGAGTAGTTAAGTGTATTAAGTTTTCTTCTTTCTGGTTTTGTGGAAAGTAAACGCAAAATTCCAACCCCTTGCCACTTAAATATTAGAACATGTATTACTTTTAACCAAGAGAAATAAAACAGGCATTCTGCATGAGGCTTCTCGAAGTCTTCACTGACAGGTTGTCAGTGTCTGAAAGAGTCTTTTCAGGGAAATCAGTACAGATCTGGCAACTGGTGCTCAGGATACAGCTTTAAAAAGGGAAATCAAGGAAAGCTGCCCTCTGATGAAGTGAAACATCAATGTTTACCCCTGAGCAAAATTTCAATCTTTTTTTTTCTTTGTGATTGTTTCAGAGTTTTTGCCAGATAGGAAGGTTGCCATTCAAATGGCTTCTGGTCGCTGAATCCAAGCACAGGTTGTAAGTGTTCCTCTAATCAGGGAAAATCTAGTATTGTCTGCCTTACTGAAATGCTGATCATCGTTTTGTTTGTAATGATTGGAAATATCAAGGAATCATACCCATATAATGAGGTAGTAATTAAGCAGTTAGGGGGGCACTGCAGTGGCACTTGGCAGTGTTTGAGTTCTGGTGCTGAAACACACTAGCTGTATGATCACGGATTAGTTACTTGTCTTACGTCAGATTTTCTGGAAACAGTTTCTGAGCAGTTCTGCGTGCAAGAGGTTTGTTGAGTTTTACAGGTATAACGTCTGTAAGACAGTGAGAGGATGAGAGAAGTGCACTAGAGCAGAAAGAAAGGTTGAACTGGGATACAGTTGAAAGAGAGGCCCCAGCCACTGATTCCATGGGAGCTCTGGATCAGGGAGGACTTCAGCAAATCTAAGATCTACAGTTGTCTGTAACATGGAGGCAATTAACGCCATCCAACCTGGGTGCAGGCAATAAATATCTAAGTCTGACAAAAGGTGTTTTGGAGAATGAGTATTTCATTACTGATATTGTTTAGAATTACAGGTACATGGTGATAAGAGCAAATTGACTTTTAGTAAAATTTTTATTGATTTTTCTCTACAGACAATGCATACCTTTATTGCCTGCACCCGGTGGACTATTTCTATCACCCTGCTGTTGGAACACCATGGAATAGCTGCCATTAGAAGTAACTCAGCTACGTACCTTATTACCACTGTAGTATTGATAAAACTGAAGCGTGAGGAGGTGAGTAGCTTGCTTAGATTTCATAGCTAGCAAGTGCTTCATTTTGAATAAGGGTGATTTATATGTAGAGACTGCAAGCTCATGCTATACTGTCTGAACCCTTACAGAGGTTCCAAGAGGATTTAAATGACAACCATATACACGAGCTCTGACAATTAAGTTTGCAAACTTAACCACTGTTTATATTGGCAGCGCTGTGCAAACAACACAGTAAGATTTCATAACTTTGTTATTTCTGCATCTTAGCTGTGTTCTTATCAAGGGGTAACTGTCTTGTTGAGTAATGTTTATTATTGTATATTTTTGTATGCTGTCATGAGAATATTAGAGCTTGAATTAGAGGAATGAACAAACATTAAATTTCTTGTTAAACTTGGCAAAAGTGGAAGTGAAATCAGGGGCATGGTAGTCCAAATTTATGAAGATAATGCCATGAAGAAAATGGGAGCATACAAATGGGTTAAACATTTTTCTGAGGGTGAAAAAAGTGTCACTGGTCAAGAGAGGTCAGGGTAGTCAGTAATCGCAGAACTGATGAAAACATTGCAAATTTCGTGGATTTTTGCATCAAAATCATTGGCTGAGTGTGAGAAGCACAGCAGACCAAGTAAATATCTATAGAGAAACAGGAAAATCTTAACTGAAACTATTGTCTTGAGAAAGGTGTGTGCAACAATGGCCCCTAAGGAGCTCACCAATGAACAAAAAACAAAGGAGAGTCAAAGTTTGCCAAGACCTTTTGGAGAAGTGAGACAATGTTTTGGGCTGTGTTATCACTGGTGATAAAACATTGGTGTACTAATCAATATGACCCTGAAACAAAGCATAAAAGTGCAAAATGGGAGTCAGCCAATTCTCCATGGCCAAAAAAGTTTGTCAGTCTAATTCAAGAGTCAAAACAATGTTACTAACCTTTTTTGCTATGAGGGGGTTTGTTCATTATTAATTATATCAACTGGACAGTCAACCAAGTTTACTATTTGGAAGTGCTGAAAAGGCTACATGAAAAAAATTGATGAAAACACCTGAACTTTTTGCCAACAAGTCATGGCTCTTGCATCAAAACAATGCACCAGCCCCCATGGCACTGTCTTGAGGGAGTTTTTAACCAGTACCAAAATAACTGTATTGGAACACCATCCCTACTCACCGGATCTGGCCCCCAATGACTTTTTCTTTACCTGAAGATAAAGAAAATATTGAAAGGAAGACATTTTGATGATATTCAGGACATCAAGGGTAATACGATGATAACTCTGATGGCCATACCAGAAAAGGAGTTCCAAAATTGCTTTAAAGGGTGGGCTGGGCACTGGCATCAGTGCATAGCTTCCTAAGGGGAGTACTTTGAAGGTGACCATAATGATATTTACCAATGAGTTATATAGCACTTTTTCTAGGATGAGTTTGCAAACTTAATTGTCAGAGCTTATAAACTATCTGATATTTTATAATAACAGTTTTGATATATTTTGGACTCAGTGCCCCTTTATACTTTAAAAATTATTGAGGACCTCAATGAGCTTTTACTCTCATGGGTAAATATCTATCAACATTCATTGTATTTAAAATTGAAACAAAAAATACAAATATTTATTTATCAATTCAATAATAATATTAATAACAATTTTATATTTTGTAAAATACCTATATTTTCAAAGCAACAATATCTAGTGGAAAAAGTGTCATTGTTTTATACTATTGAAAAACCTGTTAATATCTGTCTTGACAGTAAAATTAATTCTTATTTCTGCTTCTGTGCTCAATCTGTTATTTTGGTGTCAGTAAATTAAGAAATGTACATATATTTATAGGGGTATATACACATACTAGATACGGGGTATGGCAGAAATAATGCCCTTTTTTATGAGCTGGCAATCTATACTAAATCTTTTATTACAAAATCATAAGCATGTATGGTTTGTAATAAAACTATAACTCAATCCAGGAGTTACTTCTGCTACACCTTGTATAATATATATGCTCACATACATATACATATATAAAATAATAACTTTCCCAAAATATTAATATGTATATTTTGTGATAAGTTGCTGCTGTTTCCAAAAGGAGTTTGTGAATTTTCTGCTTGTTTTTGTTGTTGTTGTTGTTGTTCATGAGACCCCATAGTAAAATATAAAGATCCCTGGACTATCATTCAAAATACTGTGTTCCATGCAGCTGCACCATATATTTAGCTGTCTGTCCTTAGATAAGTAATTTTAATTCTCTCACTTGTTGACTCATCAAAAAAATGTGATATTAACTCTTATCCCAATGATTTTACTCTTACAGTAAGAATTAAATGGAAATAGTATAAAACAGTTTGTAAATTATTATGCAAATAAAGGTATTATTGTGTCTACACTGTAATCATTATAGTTATATTAGAAATTGCACCTTCTAAAAATACTGACCTCACAAATAATATTGTCCTATTTGGAATTCCTAAAAATAAGCAATGTAGAGCAAACCTCTCTACTGTGCACATAAAAATATACTCCTGGCACCACATATACCACATGACGAAAAGTGAACTCACTATTTTCCCTTCCACATTTTTGTCTCATTTTGTGTTATTTAGAATAATTATGTTAAATCTTCTTACCTTTCCAGTAACTAAGGCTAAGTTCCAAATTCAAACTCATCCTTTCACTCTTATCACTCATCCAACTGTTTGTCACATTTTAGAATCTGTAGTGTTACTGTTTAACATGTTCACCTTTTGTTCATTATTTTAACTATAGAACCACAAACCAAGTCCTCAGCAACATTTTTATTTTTAATTTTATTTTTTTTCAGTTAACTCCTTGAGCAACTCTTGCCTAGACCATTTTCAGTTGCCTCCTAGATGATCAGTCTCCATGCATTTGTTTCAGTGTCTCCAGCCAGTCCTCACCTTGCCCAAGATGATGTTTCTTCATGTGAGTGGGGTAAGGTAGAGATCCAAATTCACTTTTGAGAATGAACTCAAGTAGGATCAGATCATTCTTTTACTTTAAAAATATTGAGTGGTTTTTTTTCACTGCCTAGAGAATACTATCCAAACTCCATGCAGGACAGTCATAACCCTCTGTAAACGAGCTTCAGCCTATCTTTAAATCTTTACCTCCTGGTCCATCTTGATTCCAATTCCAGGAACTATTTGGCAATCTTGAAGAAAACCATTTTTAACACTATTATTACTTTTCTTATGTCTAAAATTCCCTTCATCCAATTTTTCACTATTCTCCCCAAAAGATCGGTAATTATCAATGCCATACTCATTCACACTCAGTTCAAATGTCCAAATATTCATTATTCCTGATCCTTTGGGCTTCCCAAAGACATTTGTTTCCACTTTTATTATTTGATGTAAAAATATTTATTGACAATCTACTAAACATAAGACAAATATTAGATTATGTGTAAGATTTTAAATGATTATATGTGAAACCTATGTTCAACTATCTCACCAAATAATATCATTTTGCTTTATCATGTATTTTTAGTTTAGATTATAAGTAATGTGATAGCATAAATTGAGACTCAATTATTTTTATTTCCTCTATAGAAAGTTTGTCCATACTGCAGCCCATGAGCCACATGTGGCCCAGACAGCTTTGAAAGCAGCCCAACATGAACTTGTAAACTTTATTAAAACATTATGAAAATTATACACAGACTTTTTTTATTAGCTCATCAGCTGTCATTGGTGTTAGTGTATTTTATGTGTGGCCCAAGACAATTCTCCTTCCAATGGGGCCCAGGGAAGTCGAAAGTTTGGACACTACTGCTCTATGGTATCTAATATCAGTGATCCCAAACAAATGTTAATTTTGTTTGAATTTAGAAAAACTCAGGCAATTGTTGAGGAATTACACAAAGCCACTGTGCCTTTTGGTACTTCCTCTTGCCAAAACAAAACTTGTCATAAAGATCTATACACTTCCTGAAAGGGCTTCCTAACATCCTGTTACTATTTCTTCTGCTTTCTTTGAAAGATCTGTTATATAATACTTTTTGTACCTCTCGTCTATTTCAAAGAAAAAAATCCCTGAAATGTGATAATATGATTATAAAAACAGGATGCTTTTACTTGAGTTCTATTGTTCCTGTTTTCACTCCATTGACAAGTAAAATTTCCAACCTAATAAATACACATAGAGCTATACATTCAAAATTTTATATGTGAGGGCATGGTTTGTTAACCATTAGATATACTGTTTGAACAATCAATTTCATATGAGTTTGATTTTAAAAAGTGATAAATCAGTCTACAATTATGCTATGTTGTGGCTTACATGAATGAAGTATCTTTTTTTAACATAATAAAAAGTTTCAAGAATACAGTCAGACAAAGATATGGTGGCTTCATGATGCCATCAGGCACCAGGCACTTTCTGTTCCACAACTTGACATATAATTATCACTTTCCAGACATAAAATGCCTATTCTACTTCCAGATATCACGTTTGTGTTTCCTCAGGAAAGGGGGAAGGGCACAAAGTTAAAAGCCACATGATACCTGAGTTGGTCACTTCAAGTTGGTCTTGAAGGACACCCAAAAGCACCCAACTTACTTATCTCATTATCTAGATCTGTGTCTTTTGGCCAACTTTACCTAGAAGAAAAGTGTGGAAAATGATGTTTTTGGTGGCCACAAAAAATCTTTATGGTAGAGGGGATAGACTAAAAAGTTGTTAGCATGGGTTTTGTGAACCAAAACAAAGTATTGTGAAGTGGTTAAAATAATAATCTATCAAAAGCTGTTCTTGTTCTGTGTCTCAATGAAAATGACATTACTAAAAATGAATTGACGAGATTAGTTATTTCATTGGTCATAAAATTCTTTGCATTTCCTGAAATAAGGTTGCATATTTTAAAAATATGAGTAGCTAGATATGTATATTATATAATTAAGATAAATTGACCACACACCTCAATATTTTTATATAGCCTTAAACACAGTTATTAAATTTTGAATTTACAACTATATGTATTTATGTTTTTCCTAAGTGTATTTGGTTTAGAAAAATTTTACACTCAATTTGGAAAATGTGCAACTGAAAGCCACATGATTTCAACGTTACCAATTGTGACCACCTGCTGTGGTTTCTGTCTGGATCCTAACATTATTAGCAATCTACTAAAAACAGATTAATATTATTAAAATCATTAACATTCAGTATTTTATGGAAGTAATTTAAATTGAAGATTTAATCATTATAAACTTTAGAAAAAATAGGAAAGAAATCATTCCAAGCCTCCAAGTACAGAAAGTGTCAGATGGATTAGGCCTGGAAGGGATTTACATTACTCTACACACATTCCACTGGCCACATGTCAGGCCACATCAAAGTGTTTCCTCTGCCCAAAAACTTGCATTTCTTTTTGACCTGCTTAACTCCACCTCATATTCAAGATCTCAATTCAAGTTCCACTTACTCAGGAAAACCTTCCCTGACAATCCTAAAACTAATATCTATATTTAAACACTTATAACAAAGAATACATATCTTTGGTAGCACTGTCCCAGATATAATTTTAGATTATCTGGTTAATGTCTGCATGTCTAATTTTATTCTAAGATAATGTAGATAGGGATTATGCATCAATTTTTTTTAGTGCATTATCTCTTGGGCTTAATATCACACCTGGACTAATGAAGGTATTTTATAAGCATCTGTTGATAGAATGAATGAATGAAAGCACATACCCATGAATACATACATAGACCCATGAAATAAAATGCCTGTGTGTATATGTTTATCATATGGCAAAAGTGACATCCAATAATACTCAATTTTAGTACAGTTCTCTTTCCATCAGTGCTATATGTTTTTGCTGGGTTCTGTTTATAGATTTAAATCTATGTTCATGGGCCTATGGACTTTAGGTATGAGTCACTGAACCCATCTAGATATTAATTTACAGATTTTGAAATAATAATATGTATAGGGTTACTATCAGTGTTATAGTGGAAAATTTTCAAAGCTATATGAATATATAGAAATGATGTAATACCTTAAGAAATAGCATTATATTTCATCAGGGATGAAATGTGGATGATGAATTAGGCAATAACAACAAGTAATTGCATACATAGTGGATGAAGAATTTCCTAGCAGAGATGGGAAATCGGATGGCAGCAAATGTTGAACCAAAATTATTCTTAGGATTCAGACTTGCATGTGTGCCTGGTGAATGGGAATAGGGGTCAGAATGAATAAAAACAAATATAAGGAAAGAATTCAGGTATCCTAAGGTGTGTGTTCATCACACACACACACACAAAATCCAACCCAAAATGAGTCTCAATCAGCACAGTCCACAAGACAGTATCAATGCTGGGTATAAGTTGGTGACTATTACTTTCATTATTAACATCTTTATTGAGGGACAACTGACATACAATGAATGCCCTATATTTATAGTATAAAAATTGTTAAGTTTTGGCATGTATATACCCATGAAGCCATTATCAAAATCAAAATAATGAACTTATATATCAATCACACAGTATATACTGTTTTGGGGGTGTTTTCCAGGGCCACAGGGAGAGTCTGACTTTTTTTACTCTCAAAAATTTAGAGATGCATCCATGAATCAATAATTTGTTGAACACAACTTCATAGTCCTGATGTATCAAAATACATGTTATATATTCACTTGTTGATGGATACTGGAGTTGATTCCAGTTTGGAGTTATAAACATTAGTTTATAAATCTTTGTATCTAAGAGTAGAATGGCTGGATTATATGGTAGATGAAAGTCTTAAAATTAGGTAGTGTTTGACCTCAAGTTTTGTCCTACTTTTTCAAACTTCTGTTAGGTAATTTAGGTCTTTTGAATATCCATATGACTTTCCAAAAGAGCTAGCACTTTTTACAAAAATGCATATTGAGATTTTAATTATAATTTGTATTCATTTCCTGGGAGTACTCATAATTTCCTACAAACCAAGTACCTTAGAACAACAGATATTTGTTTCCCCACACTTCTTTTTTTTTTTTTTTTTTTTTTTTTTTTTTTTTTTTTTTTTGCTTTTTGGCATGCGGGCAGCTCCCCGACCGGGAATCGAACCCAGGCCGCAGCGCCAAAGCCCCAAGCCACTACACCATCAGGGAACCCCCTCCCCACACTTCTGGAGGCTAAATATGTGAAATCAAGTTGTCAGCAGGGCCATGCTCCCTCTAAATATTAGGAAGGAATCCTTTGTTCCCTCTTCGTAGCTTCTGGAGGCTGCCGGCACAGATTGGCATTCTTTGTCTTTTAGACATTGCTCCTAGATCTACCTCCATCTTCACGTGGCCTTCTCCCTGTGTGTGTGCATGTTTCTGTTTAAATGTCCCTGTTTCTACGTAGAATTGGTATTATTCCTTAAGTGTTGGGTACCATTTACCAGTGAAGATATCTGGGTCTGCATTTTTCTCTGTGGGAAAGGTTTTAACTATAAATTCAGTGTCTTCAATAGAAATTAAATTACTCGTTACCTATTTCTCATTGAGTTTCAGTAACTGTATCTTTCAAGGAATTGATCTGTTTCATCTACATTGTTGAATTTCTTACCTAAAACTTACCTATGATATTTCCAAATTTTTCCTCTTATATATGTATAATATATATGAGTTTCAGGTGCATACTATAGTTATTCAACATTTAAATACCTAAAGAAGTGATCACCATGATAAATCCAACAACCATCTGGCGCAGTATCATGTTGTCACATATTTTTTACTATATTCCCTATGCTATACATTACAACTTCATGATTTATTTGTTTTGTATCTGGAAATTTGGACCACTATTGCCCTTCACCTTCTCTCCCCTTTTAAAAATTTTTCATTATAGTTGACAGTCAATATTATTTTATATTGATTTTAGTGTACAACATAGTGCTTAGACATTTGTGTAATTTAAGAAATGATTCTCCTGTTTAGTCTAGGACTCACCTGACACTATACATAGCTATTACCCTATTATTGACTGTGTAGTCTGTGCTTTACTTTACTATTTTGCAACTACCAATTTGAACTTCTTAATTCCTCTACCTTTTTCACACTGTCTCCCAATTCCCCTCGCATCTATCACCCCAAATCAAGTACCCACCTGACACCATACATAGTTATTACAATATTTTTGACTATATGCCTTGTCTTGCATTTTATTTTTAAATAAGTTATAAACTACATTCTACATTATTAACATTTTGCTTAAACAATTACATATCTTTAAAATATATTAAATACTAAGAAAAAAGCTATGTATTACTGATATAGTTACCATTTTCAATGTTCTTCATATCTGTGTGTAGATTTATATTTCCATTTGGCATCATGATCTTTCTGCCTAAAGAACTGTTTTAACAATTTATGTAGTGTGAGTCTACTAACGATTCATTTTTTTTCAGCTTCAGATATCTGAAAATGTCTGAATATTACTTTCTTCTTAAAAGATGTTTTGCTGGGTATATATTCTAGATTGACAGTTCTTTTACTTTCAGCTTTAAAATTGTTGCTCTACTATCTTCTCAATTGCATTTTTCCAACAAGAAATCTGTTGTTGTCTTGATCTTTGGCCCTGTCTACAATACATGTCTATTTTCTCAGCTGCTTGTGGAATTTCTCTTTATCTCCGGTTTTTAGAAACTTGATTATGTGTTAATATAATTTTTTTTTCAAATAGTTTGTGGTTTATTGAGCATCTTAGTTCTATGGGTTTATTCTGTTCATCACATTAAGGAAAAATGTGGCTATTTTCTCTCCTCCTTGCCTCCCCCACCTTCTGGAACACTAATTACCTATGTTTCAGGCCACTTGAATTCACCCCACAGGTCACCTAAAAGTGAGTGACTCAGAAGGGGATCTGTACTCATTCTGGTAGAATAAAAAAATAAACCCTCATTTTGGAAATACAGGAAATTTGAGTAGTATCCAAAAGATATGCAGAAGTGGGAATCTGAATCATTACAAATGAGATACTACTTGTTGGCTCCCAGAGATATTAAGAAAGAAGGGAATCTGGAAAGGTGACTGAGAGCCCACATTTATTGAATTATTGAGGTACTGAAATTCACATCTAAGTATTAAAGTGAGTTAGTATTCAAAGAATGGCAAGACCTATGACATAATGTGCTTTTAAAACAGAGCAGAGATTTTACTATAGAATATCAAGTGTCATTTTTTTAAATGGGTATAATATTTAAGTATTTAAAATTTGATCAGTAGCATTTGTCCCCTTAACTTACTAACGTTTGTAACATTATTTAATATTATACAATATTAGAACTTCCTGACTATTATAAATTCTCCTGTCTTCAATTTCTTTTCCAAATGTGTGTGTGTGTGTGTGTGTGTGTGTGTGTGTGTCCATATGGGAAACTATATCCAGTGAGTAGGTACCTAATTATTGCTTTTGGCTGCTTGACTAAATATAAATATACAAAACTGAGTTTATCCCAAGAGTTATTTTATTAAGGCATTACTCAAGAATAAAGTAGAATTCAAAATTTTATAAAAGTTTAAGCTCAATTGTGAATATATATACATATGTGTGTGTGTGTGTGTGTGTGTGTGTGTGTGCTGTCCAGAAAAAATCCAGCCACAAATACCTCTATTTTTCATATTACATGGCTGACTACTTTCCAGATAGCTCTTCTTATCCATAGTTCAATGCATAGGGGAAAAATGTTTAAGGGAAGGGCATATAGAAGACATTATTCTTTTCCACTTTACAAAAGTGTCTCTCAGCCCACTGATTGTGACCACAGTTAGTCAATTATAGGACTGATTTTGAATCATATACACAATAATAATTAGATGTGATAATCTTTAAAATTTGAACTTGTAAAAAATTCAAAATATCAAATGGGCTGGTCAAACTTCCAATCTGAAAGCATGCAATTAAAACCAGTAATGTTTATGATGAAACTGTTGCTATTTACCACATTGGAATTCTAAGAATATCGTGACACAAACATACAGTTTTGGATCAGAACTTTGGGAAGGTTTTCCTCCAACTATTTTGACTATATTTGTAATTTAACCCTTCTTTACAATTGCCCAAGTAAAGGAAATACTTCTAAACTATGCCACATGAGTAACACAGCATTTTTTTTCTTAGGACTAAAAAGCTCTATTTTTTGAGTCAAGAAAGACAGTAATAAGATAAGCTAACTACTCTGATTGGCAGGAGGTAGGTCAAAAAAGAAAAAAAAATTTCCCACATTGCAAAGTAAAAGGTAGGTGCACATAATTTTTAAAGAAAAACATATCTCAGAGGAATAAAATCATACAGCAAAGCCTTAATTTTCCAACCTAAATCTAATAACTCATGGAATTGAACATTTAACAAAAGTGTCTCTGTGAATAAAAATTATATTGAAGTGATCAAATTTCTTTAAATGGCACAATGATGATCTTGGCATGAAGGTAAAATCAAACAATGCCATATATCCTAATTTGCATAAGACTTCTGTCTTTTCCTCACATGGCATGATTGTTTATGACCAGCTTAGAGTATGAATTATTAGGGCATGAGTGAAGAACAGACTGATTAAATAGCAACATTAATCATGAGAGATCATGTATAAGCTTAGCTGGACAGAGGTTGAACAAGGCTCTGTATGAAGAGAATTGTTGTGACATAACTTTATATCCTCTCAGCCCCACTTTTATAATCATAAAGCAACCAGTTTCACGCAAACTTAGACAGCTTTGTGCAGCTGTTTCCTGACAATACATCACCTTGACCCCTCTCCACATGCTTCTCTCCTGATTCCCCAAGGCTTCCCTGACATCTCTCTGTGAGCTCTTTATGTTAGTGAACATCGTGTTGGAACTGTATCATGAGCAACCTGCAAGTGCAGAGGAGTTCATGCCTGCAGAGCCAGTCTTGGCCAATGTGGGTCGAGAGCCTGTGGATAATCATTGTTCCTTTTATCCTAGGTTGAACAGTTTTAAGCTGCATCTCATAACACTTCTCAAATATTATAACAGTGACTAACATGATTAAGCATTTTTGCACTGGCTTTTCCACTTTTCATGTTCCATCCTCCTAATCCTCATCATACCTGATCCATGGCTCAAGATCACAAATAAATTATTTGCATGCAAGCCTTTTTTTTTAATCTCTGCTTTCAGGGACACCTAGGCAAAAGAGTAGGTGATGTTCAGATGGAAACAATGGTCATAAATTCATAGCAATACAATTCAGAACAATCCACGTTTCTTTCTCTGCATAAGTAGAAACACTGAAAAAGAATCAGAGGAAATTGCATAAGAAATTTATGGTATTTTCTTATGAAATTTATGTGTCAACAGTAGACAAAATGGGCAAGATCTTTGCTGTCACTGAATTGTCACTGATGTGTGCGGGGTGAGAGTAAATAAATAAATCAATAGGAAACCTCAGTAAATTTCATAAGCGCTATGAAGAAATCAAAATAGCTTGATAAGTAAACAATAAGGGGCCACTTTAAATTTATGGAAAGGGGAGGTCTGATTTAAGAGGTGGTATTTAAGCTGAGACATGCATGGTATGAAGGAACTAGACTCTTTAAAAGCCAGTAATAATAATAATAATAATAATGATCATAACAATAATGAAAGTTATCATTTATCAAAACTTTAATATTTGCTCTTTACTGTTCCAAGTGTTTTACCCATAATGATCTGTCACAATCACCAGCCAAGTTGTGGCAAAAAGTGGGTAGCAGAGCCAGTGTATGAACCAGAACCTTGGGCCTCCAGAGCCCATGCCCTTATCTCCTACACTGTTTTGCCTTTCAAGGTGAAAAAGAAGGGAACACCAGTGCAGAGCCCCTAAGACAAGTTTGTGCTTAGTGTAATTGAGAAAAACAAAGGTAGATTAGCTGAGTTATCATGAGCAAGTTGGCAGTGTGGTAACCAGTGTCGAGGTCAGGGAAGTAAGCATGATCTGTCTGTCAATCATATCGGGCCTTGTCAGCCACAGTGAGGCACATGATTATCATTTTAAGTGAGATCAAAGACAGAGTAAACTGGGTTGAACAGGACAAGAAAATCTGTGTTAGAATTTATATTTATGTGCATTTTGGTGTAAAGTGAAAATGTTGAAAACCTGTGGAATAACCTAATGACTTTTAGTGATAAGAATGGTTACCTAATAATCATAAACTCTGGAAATAGAAGAAAAAAGCAGTCCTTCAATGCAACATGGGACACAGAGCTTCCTCTTCTTTTTGGATAAATGCTGTTAATGACTTGACTTGATTGAATATCTTGGCAAGATACATGCTTGCCATATTATTTGCCGAACTAATTTTAGAATCATTATTCTATTTTCATGAGTGTCATTCACGCTTGACTCTAGAGAAAACTGTGAAAGTAAAGAAGTTCCTTCCCCTTTTCTTCATGAATTTCTTTGCCTTCTTTCTCTTTCTCATCATGTCCTTCAAAGTGGTTGGAAGTTCCTAACATGGTGCACTGAGCTTTCTTTTAACATTTACACTGTTCCAGAATTACTTTTGTTTTAACTGTATCACAATTTTTTTAAACTTGAACCTCTGAGGTCACTTTACCCAAGATTTATCTTAGCAAATAGTATACTAATTCATATCGACATGCCAATTTGATAAAATGTCCACATATTTTATTTTTTCAATGATGGTTGACATTATTATTTTACATTAGTTTTAGGTGCACAACATAGTGGTTAGACATTTATATAATTAACTAAGTGATCCCTTGATCAGTCTAATATACATGTGGCACTATGATACATGGTTGTTATAGTATTATTGAATGTCCATATATTTTTGACTTGCATTTTAAACTGTATTTTATGATTCCAATGCGTTTTCCTAAGGAAGAAGTATAATAGGAATTCTGAAGCTTCTTGTACAAAATAAGGTAAACAAATGGACCTCAAACTGTGTCATACATGTCTTATTCTGAAACAGAAGTGTGCTTTTTTTTTTATTATTTTTAAGACCCGTTTGGAACCTGTTTAACCACTGTCATCATTAGCTTTAATTTCATGTTTATTGCTTTTTAATTAAGCAAGTGAATGTATTATGCCTGTTTTGACAAGATGATAGTATAAAACATACATGTATAATTCCTACATCTTACAACAATAAGAGTTAATGTTGGGCCCAGAGATATTCAAGAAGAAATCACAAGTGATTTTCAGCTTTCGGGACCCACCAGGGAATCTCATTTACAGTATTTTGTAACATGTCATTGAAATACAATGATAAATTTGTGCAAATTCTGGAGAGAATAATAGAAAAATGCAGGAGGTCTTCTCTGATGTTCTGTAATGTAGGGGCAACTTGAAAAGGTGCAGCTCCTGCCTCTTAGCTACATCTTACTAAGGTAAATACATGATTTAGCAGGAATACTAGATAAGACTCTGGATTCTAATTATTATATAAGACTTTGGACAAAAAATATTTATTCCCTCTGGATTTCAACTTTTGCTTATCTGTGAAATAAGAAGTGTAACATGCACCTGTTCAGCAAAGGTCAATTTAATTGAAGTATTAGAGATAATCTCAAAAGTTGATTTTTTTTATCAAAACATTTCTGTTTAACAACCTGTATTAACACCGTGAGATGGCCAAAATCTAAGATACTTAACCTCTTGGATCATCGTGTTTGGCTGGAAAAAGGTTGAAATGAATTTGATCTGTGTTTGGCCTCGTAAAACCTTATTTCACTTAGACTACTTTAAAATTAATACTATAGATCCCCTTGGATACTTTAGAGCTGAAGTTAATTGGAAAGAAATGAATAGTGTTAGAAACTTCTTGAACTCCCCGCTCACCTTTAAGGCTTGATGAGCACTAGGAGGGAAACATTCAGATATTTTTGTACTAACATATGATCTGCACACTGCAGTTTTTTGACAATATGCTATTCGTACATTCAACTAAGTACTTTTAGATGTATTTGCCTTTGAGGGCTCAGCCAGATAAGCTGAAGTTAGCTGGTACAAACAATCACAAGTATGAAAATTAATATTAATAATAATAATAGTAAAACCAGCATGGGAGGAGCCACTTACTAAATTGGGTGATGGAAGACTTATTCTTGGCTATTAAAACTGAAAGGAATGATTAATCAGTGCATACAGTTTCATTAATGCTGTTTATTTTTTCCCACGGCCAGTGAGAATGTGCTAATAGATAATTGCTTTTAGATTTCATGATGAAAGGGCTTATAAAATGTTGGATAATTCTGTGTCATTCTCACAGTTGAGTTCCATCCACTCGAAGAGGTAACAAAAACTTCTACAGTCATAAGATAAATAGATATTAGCTGTTCTAAGTGCCACATATGTAAAATTGATGCCTCCAGGGTCCCAGAAAAAATGCAATCCAAAATGTTTAGCAAATATTGTAGTGAGAAGTTTATACTTTAGTTATAGTAACTGGATCATTCGCACGGAGATATAGCTTAAAGGTACACCTTGGTACATACGAGTACGAACTGAAAGTCAAAAGCACTAGCAAAGCTTGTTTCTGTCTTTTGAAGTTAACTTTAGCATATTATAGGTTAATATATTATAGCCATTTTATAACAATTTTTAAAAATAGTTCATTATAATGTGATTTACTAAGTTCCCATGGTACAATTTATCAGCACAGAGAAGGTTAGTCTACACTTTGGATTTCCAGCATACAAATGATCATATTAATCAGAACATCGTGAGGCTATATAAAATGGTAAGTATAATCTCACAAGATTAACTGGAAAATTCAGATCCCAAAATCACCTCATGATTACATACATTCTATTCATCTTATTAAAAGTGAGATATCTCCTTCAATACAGTGATACTAAGTTAATAAGCTAAATATAAATAATTTGTAAATGATATTTCTTAAAAATTCAAAGTCTTAGATCTTATATTCTAACTTGGGATCTCTGCATTGTAACTCAGGAACATTTTTTTAAAAGATCACTAGACAATTATAATGAAGAGGATCTAGTAATATGTGCTTAATAAATACTAAATTAAGATGCCAGGAATAACAATAGCTACTATATATTGAAGCCTAATATATACTAAGCAATGTTTAAGGGCCTCATACATTATAAGTAATGCTCATAACCAATCTGCAAGGTATTATGTTTTCCATTTTATAGATGAGAAAACTGATGCTCAGTTTAAGCGACTTTTCAGAACCTCAAAGCTAGTAAATGACTAAGCCCCTACAACTTCAATGTTTATTTTCTATTACTTATGCATAGTTAGGAAAAGAGTGGTCTTCACCAACCATATTTATTAAAGTATCTCAATGCACTGTTAGCGTGCCCCTTAATTGATCTTTATCAAAGTTTTACAGTATCTTTTTCAGCTAGTCACAAGACCACGTTTCATTACATTTCACAAGTCTTGACTGCTAAATGTGCCAGCATCTTTCTGAGTGAAAAAGTAATTTCTTGAATTGACTCTCAATGATTTGCATCAGCTATAAGGAGTTAACGCTATAACTAGACATATGCTATAGCTTATGTCTAGTTATGTTTATAATTATACCTATAATTCTTTTAAAGTAATTATTTCTCCAAACTTTTACAGAAAATCAAACTGGTGTTTAGTTTTATTAAGCTAAAATTGGTTTCATTTTACTAACTTCTCCTTCAATTCAATTAGCAAATAGCAATCAGAGAACTGAAAACAAAAACAAAAACATCAGAAGAAAAACAGCAAAAAAATGGTGGACCAACCACTACCAAAACCTAATTTAGTAAATGTTGATCATAGCAAGAAGCAGAAATTTAATATTTTTCCATCAAACGGAGTAGTTTAGCTATTGAAAGTTAAGGTGAACTGGGAAGTAGAATCAGCTACTGTTTATCTAGGGCAATTTAAGTCAGCCTGGAGGAAAAAGGAGAGAGTCACTGCGGAGTCACAATGTCTCAAATACCCATGTGATCTTACATGTTAGTTCACCTCCTTGGCACTGATATAAACTGTTTTATGAAATTATGAGGGTGAAAACAATCTTGAGAGTTGAAGCAGATAACTAGATGAACTTGAACTGTAAGTTCTTTCCAGACTAGTTGACTGTTAAGATTGTCTGAAACAACACTTCTATGTAAAAATTCTAAGTAAAATCTGTTGTGAATAATATATACCACAGACAATTAATTAAGAAGTTATGGTGCCACCTGTCATTTTTCAAAATGAATTGTTCAGTTGGTCTAGATTACTATCATCAACATAGTGTTATCAACTGTCAGTACAATGCCATTTTAATATTGCATATTTTGGAGAAAAATGAGTGTTAGCTGAATGTGAATTTTGCAGATCAGATATACAGATGATTTAAATATAATTTAGCCTCAATTAATAATGCAAAGCAGATTTATGAAAAAGAGAGCTTTTAAAAGATACCAACATAATAATGGAAATATAAATATCTTTTGTAAAAATAACTAAGTAAATTTTGAAGATATCAGAGTTATTTAGGGTATTATGAATAGAATTCTTTTTATTAAATAATGATTGACTCCCTGATTTCCTGGTTTATAATTTTTTCACTGTGATTCATTTCTTAATCTATTTATTCATTGACTATTTAATGGACATTTATTTTGTGAACTGTACTAGGCAGTAGAATACAAATGCCCAAATTAACTTGTGGTTCTGTTTCAATAAATTCATAAGTTGAAAATGTTTTAAGTAAAAAATGCATTTAGTACACCTAACCTACTAAACATAGCTTAGCCTAGCCCACCTTAAACATACTCAGAGCACTTATCAATGGCCTACAGATGGGCAGTTATCTTGAATTTCATCTCAAGAGTAAGCCTTCCTCTTGTTATCATCAAAAGCAGAAGACAGGTGAGTGTTTTGTAGACATTATGAGATGCAAAAACACAGCATCAGAAAAGTGTCAGCAACTCAGTACACTATAGAATATCGATTGTTTATCCAGCATCATAAGACAGTATCATCCTGCTTATTACTAACCTGGGAAACAATCAAAATCAAATGTTAAAATTCAAAGTATGGTTTCTACTGAATGCCTATCACTTTTGCACCATAGCAAAGTCAAAAAATTGTAGTTCAAACCATTGTAAGTCAAGGATTGTCTATAGTTAAAAATAAAATGTTTAATTACAGTACAAAGAACTCTGTTAGAATTAAACACAAAATGACAGGTTATATAGAGGAGCAGCACCTAAGCCAACCTGGTGAGATCAAATATGACTTTCTGGGAAAGACAGCATTTGTGCTGAGTTGGGAAATGACAGTGGGAGTTAAGTAAAAGAAGAAGAGAGAGGGAAGGTGTTGTGAGTCTGTAACAGTATTCTGGAAGTCCTGAGAGTAAAAGAGGCTTGAGGTATTTGGGAATCTGAAGGTGATCAGATAAAGTGTGAGAATATCAGTGAAGAGGCTGCTGAGGATGAAACAGAAGAAGTAGACAGGGGCCAAAGGATTAAGGGCTTGTAGATCACGTAGAAGATGACACATCTTCAACTACAAGTAATGCAGAGGGCGCGACCTACAAATGCAAAAGTGGTGTGGTACCCAGCACAAGGGACTAAGCATTTAATTAACACTTTTTAATGTTAATGAGTGTTCTAAATTAGCAACACTAAGCAATATTCGCAAGGACTTCAAAGGAAATAAGCTACCTCCATTTAAGCAGAAGATCTTGCTGCTTTTTTGCTTTTATTTCTTTTTGCCCTAACCAGACTTAAGTTTCCTTGATTCTTCCATCCCTTAAGTGACTTGAAAATTCATTTCATAAATAATTGAGGAGAATGGACTAGAACAACTCTAACAACTATTGTTTAGTGACATGTTCATTTACTTTACTAAAAGAAATGTTTAGTAAAGAAGATTATAGTACTAAATATAGACTTGAACCTAGAAATATGCAGTTAATAAACTGTGTTAGGAATATGGATAATGGTAATAATTGAAAGGGTTTCTTAATTTAACACACAGCTAGTCTTGAGGCTGAGCTAGTCAGTTATTGCCTACCGATGGGACAAGGCTGAGCCAGATGAGCAAGATATCATGTGCCTTAGATGATGCACATCACTACACCTTCTAATGAAATAGCATTGCTATAATTTTTTTTAAATCTTCTTTCTGCAAGTTATTGGTAAATTATTTTTTAAATGACTGTGGCCTTTATGGGAAGCCATGTTTTTATTAACAATGATAGCTTTTGCTAGGCAATAAAATATAAGTGGACTTGGGTTTATGATTTTGCTTTAAAATTTTACATAATGCTGCTGTTTAATGTTTATTTTTCTTTGTAGATACATTTATTCCCATTAAGTCATCACTGATATCTGTTCCCTCTGGTGAATGACTATGATTATTCCCTAGAATTTAAAGAGAAAAAATCTATATGCAATGAAAAGACATGTCAATATTTTAAACAGGAATACCCACTACTTTATTTTCTTCCCCTTTGCTCTCTTATCTTTCTTCCAAATGTTAAAAAGAACATTATTTTCCCTGGATTTTTTAATATTTCAGTCTCTCAAGAATACCCTAGGTATTTATCAAATATTTGTATTTCCAAACTAAGTTTAGACAAGGTAATCACCCATTTTTCTAACTGGTAGTATCTCCTAATCTAATGGAATTGTGTGGGACATAAATTTTCTTTTCAACTCTGATGACTGTGTTGACAGAACAAAATTTTATTCTGTACTATTCTTTTTTTAATCTTATTTCATCTATATTTATTTAATAGTCATAGGGTCACTTAGCTTCTCGTAAGTTCTATAGGAAAGTGGGTATTACTGATGATTGTAAAGCTGTATTTCTGGTCATTGCAGAGTTTATAATTCAGTGTCAGCTGGTAAAAAAAATGTCAAATTAAGTTTATGATGTATCAGTGAGGAAATATGTAATGTTTATAACTGTAGTTGGGAAAAACATGATCGACAGGACTCTCTGTGCTTTGACCCTTTCCCAGATCAGTGTCTCAGCTACTCGCACCTTCACTCAGGAATACAAACACACTGCCCCCAGGCCCGTCCACTTGCTGTTTCTTCCTCCCTCCTTTCTTAGTTAACACAAGACTCATCTTTCATATGTCAGCTTGAGTGCTCTTCCTCGGGGTAGTTTTCCCTATTCCCTTAGATGAAATGATTCCTCCTTGTTTGATGTTCTTATGGTCTCTATAGTTTCTTTAAAGATGTACCACCACTAATACTTATGAATTTATATTTATTTATTTCATTGGTATGAATATTTTTAATTATAAGCAACAGGAATGTAACTAAAGTAGAATTATACAGTGTGAGTTTTGTACAATATCTGGGTATCTCTGAGAATCTAAAGAGACAGTGTAGAAACCAGGTCATCTACCAGAGCTTTGGGTTCTAGAAATAAAGATAAAATTAATAGGATTTTATTTTTCTCTTTCCCATTAATATCTAATTTGTATCTGTGCTTGGTTTTATTTGTTTCTTCTTCAAAAGAACCTTCATCTGTGTGGTATCATTGTTGCCAGAATTTTCTCCGCTCTTTTCTATTGCTTCCAAGTAGAAAAATACAGACGAAGGATCCTTCAAGGCCAGCTTAGGTCACATGCCCAACCCAGAACCAATCACAGTGGCTGTGGAAATATGGAGTGCTTTTATTGGCCCAGTCCAAAAGACATGGTCACTCCTCTAGGGGGTAGTGACTATTACAAGGAAAATGGTACATGTATATGACAAGGACTTAATCTATAAGTATGATCAATAGACAAAACAATGGTTACCTTTCTGTCATTATTTGTTTAATAACCATATTTTATAACACGACTTTTTTTATACCATTTTTTTCTATTACCAATCATAGTAACTGAAGCATCAGACATATTTGATATTTGTTTACTCTTTGAACAAATATTCTCGTATGTATTCAAATAAAACTATTTTGATTGATTAGAGGAAAGAGTTTAAATGATGAGACAATGGATCTTTTCAGATAAAATTTTCTTTAGTGAAAGGTTTGAATGTAATTCTAGTATTCTGTTTGTGCATACACTAATTTTGGGGTTCATTTGCTTGAAAATTTTAAGTCTTACTTCAAACAATCAGGCAATGAGACTTACATGGGGAGAAGAGCATTGAGTAAATAGATGTCATATTTTCAATGAGCTTTCCTGCTGAGATCAAATGAATTATATAGCTCTGTTTTAAATCCCATAACCCTAGCTAAGGAGTGATTAGATAATTCTAACTCTAAATATCCCTGTCTTTGGGGAAGGCAACTTTGTATTTCCCATTTAGAATAATAACTACAGTCACTGCTCCCATGAAGAAAACGGCAGTCTCTTTATGTTTACACCTGAGTATGAGTAACATTGACCAGCCATTATTAGCGTCAGAAACAAGGTCCTCCTGAGAATCCTCAGCTACTTGCCGGTAAACCAAAACTGGATTGGTTTTAATGCATTCCTGGGAACCTACTGTTTGTGAGAGTATTAATTCTCATATTCTTGTATGAGGTTGTTGTTGAGTCTTAATCACTTTTTCCAATTTAACCCTCAGGTCATTGTTGAATCTATCAATAGTGTTCAAGATGCGAGTGGGTGGGAAAAAAAAGATAAGAGACAACCAAGAGACAAGAGATATTCTATGAAATTAAGAGCAATGACTTGACACTTTTCATCTATAGGGAAAAGAAAATAAGTGATGGAGAGGGATGGGAACAAGAGAAGGGGGACTAAGAAGGTAACATTTACTGAGCACCTACTATGATGTGTCATTGCCAAGCTTTGTTAGATATTTTACATATAAGGACTTTTCTAATCATTCCTTCAAGTCAGTGAGGTATCTCTTGTCTCAATGTGGCAGGTGAGAAAATGGCCTCAGGGAGAGACTGAATAATTTTCCTTAGTTTACACTAGGTCCCAAGTTCTTCTTGGAACTACTTCTTAGGGAATAAAATAAAATAAAAAGTAGAGGTAAGGGAGTAAAAGAACCTAAAAAAAAAAACAAAAAAAACACAAAACTTAAAAGGGCACCAAAGAGCTCTATATGGATAGTTACAAATTGAAATCAAACTATTTTAATTTGGATTCTCTAGTTGGTCCATGAAGCACCCATAAGTTCATAATTATTTAGTAGGAATAATTTAACTCCAAGGAGACAATATAATAGAAAATATTTGGTTAGTTGTAATGGTTATTATATATGAAATAGCTTAACTTGCCATTTATGCTGGAGACATTATTCTCCCTGGGAAAATCTGAGTGATTGAGTCATTCAAATAAAATAGAAGGCTCTAACTTTACTCCCTTTGGGTCCCTCAGTAGCATTTAGATCTCTTATGAAAGAGAATATACATGCATCTCTTAAAGGAACTGCTAATCCCCAGTATGAAACAAAAACTCTTACATAGAATAGGCCCATTCTATAAAATTTAGTGATATCCCAGCTGATACAATTGTGCTTTTCAATGAATCTAGTTTCTGCAGGTTTTATTGTAATAGTCTAATATTATACATAATAATTTATTGGGCCAACATCTAAATGCATGCTTCTATTCACCCATATGTAGGTCTTTTACTATTTTGAAAATTAAATATTGTATTATTCTTTTTATTGCAACTATTGATTTTTTAGGCCTCTTTACTTTATGATCCCTTTCAAGCATCTCATTCAAAAAGAATATCTTCCTTTTGTTCTCTTGCCTTTCACCTCTGTCAATCTTTTAGTACTTAAAAAAAAAAATCAATGTTTTGAAATTGCGTGCTCATTAAGTGACAGACGCACACATACATTTAACTAGGTTCGGAAATATATCCAGAACATAGTTGGCTCAGACTCAGTGCTCAAACTTTGTCTTCTGCCATAGTGCAGGAGCTGCACTCCTAGATATGAATATTATCCTAAGTGTGCCCTACATCTGCAATTGCCTCTTCATCCTTTACTAAGACACTCCAATTTTGCTCAAGTAGTGAATTTGCCCAGCTCAAATCCTTCATGTCCCAGCCTATCTTACAAACAGAGGTAGCAAAGTAGGAATATAGAAAGAGTCTCAGTCCTTGATGATTTTTTTCAACAAGCTGCACTAGCCCTAAATTGCATTTATCTTGTTGCATAAGAAACTAATCTTTTATTTGGTAAAGTAGGGGTTCTGTCAAATGGGGCCTGAAAAAACGTTTATTGGTTTATCAATTCATCATCTTAGTGTCTAAACCACTGAGATTGAGGCACTATCCTCCCTTGGATAATAGAAGCAAATGGATATATAAAAGCCCGCTTGCACAAGTAGCTGCAAAGTATGTGAAAGATGTCCCCAGAAATTGTTAAATGCACAACTTGTACCACTGTATTCAGGAGCCCTGTAGCCAGGACAACTGCCATAGGAGTTTTTTAATAAGAGGCTTCAGCTTGGCCTCAGGCATGTGATTCTTTATTTTTTTCCAATACCTCTCATGGGTGGTAGCTCATTCAGCCATCAGGATTGATATATGATGATCATGTTCTTAGTTCTGTTTCACAAAGCTGTACTATATAGAAAAAAGGGAATCCAGAGGATATCAGATATATGAGGTGTCAGGGGTCCTGCCTTGCTCTCTTTCCTTGAAGTTGCAAATTTAACAGCTTAATTCAATGAAGGATTCCCTGAATCACCTACAAATATGCCTGAGAGATTTGCATACTGAAACATCTAAAAATGGGTGAATTGGGGCCAACAGAGGGGGAGGGAAGGGAGAAGAAGAGAAAGGTGGGCCACAGATCCAGCCGAGAGCTGTCATGGACAAAGCTCTGTGCTCACTGCGGGCCCAGCAGAAAGAAGGATATAGGCTGCAGGTGCACTCTATCTGGCCCCGAGCATTCCTAATGAACTCAGTAATTGGGGAAAGACCTTGGGGCAGAGGCCAAATACAGAAATGTCACAACTGCAGTCTAGCAGCCCTCACTGCTGGGAAAAAAACAAAGCCATAGAGCCTGGGCGCCTGCCATACCCTCACAGAGCTCACCTCCCAGCACTCTTCCAAGGCTTGCAGCAGGTCCCAGAAGAAACTGATTGCTATCTATCACCATATACCAAAATTAACTCAAAATGGATCAAAGACATATACATAAAACCTGAAACAATAAATTGCATAGAATAAAACATGGGTACTAAACTTAGGGATCTTAAGTTCAACTAGGATTTTATGTATTTGATCTCAAATACAAGGGAAGTAGCAGCAAAAATAAATGAATGTGATTATATCAAACTAAAAACCTTCTGACTTTATGCCACTAAATTTAACAATCTAGAAGAAATGGACAAGTTTCTAGAAACTTATAGCCTACCTAGACTGAACCAAGAAGAACTCGATAATCTAAATAGACCAATCAATAGCAAGAGATTGAAATGACTATCCATAATCTCCCTAAAGACAAAAGCCCTGGACCAGATGGTCTCACCAATGAGTTGTACCAAGCATTCAAAGAAGAATTAATGCCTATCCTCCTCAGACTCTTCCAAAAAATTGAAGAGGAAGCAGTATTTCCTAACCCATTCTATGAGGCCAACATTACCCTAATGCCAAAGCCCGATAAAGACAAGACAAAAAAAGAAAACTATAGACCAATATCTCTGATGAACACAGATGCAAAAATCCTAAACAAAATATTAGCAAATAGAATACAACAATGCATCAGAAAGATCATACATCATGATCAAGGGGGATTCATCCCGGGAGCACAAGGATAGTTCAACATATGAAAATCAATCAATGTGATACACCACATGAACAAAATAAAAGATAAAGACCATATGATCATATGAATTAATGCAGAAAAAGCTTTCGACAAGTACAGAATCCATTTATGATCAAAACACTAAATAAAATAGGTATAGAAGGAAAGTATCTCAACATAATAAAGGCCATATATGACAAACCCTCGGCTAACATCATACTGAATGGGGAAAAGTGGAAGCCTATTCCCCTAAAAGGAACAAGACAGGGATGCCCTCTGTTACCACTGCTATTTAATATAGTACTGGAAGTTCTAGCCATAGCAGTCAGGCAGGAGAAAGGAATAAAAGGTATCCAAATTGGGAAAGAAGAGGTCAAATTGTCACTATTTGCAGAGGACATGATCCGTTATATACAAAGATTCCCCCAGGAAACTATTTGACACAATAAATGTCACAGGATACAAAATCAATGTACAAAAATAAACAGCATTCCTATATACAAACAAGGAATCCTCAGAAAAAGAAATGAGAGAGTCAATTACTTTTGCTATCACAACAAAAAGAATGAGATACCTGAGAATTAACTTAACAAAGAATATGACAGACTTATACATGGAAAACTATAAGACACTTTTGTAAGAAATTGAAGCAGACATTAAGAAATGGAAAAATATCCTTTGTTCGTGGATAGGAAGACTTAACACTGTTAAAATGGCCATTCTGCCCAAAGCAATCTACAGATTTAATGCAATACCCATCAAAATCCCACAATCATACATTTGTGAAATACATAAAAGAATAATCAGATTTATATGGAACCATAAAAGACCTCGAATTGCCAAAGCAATACTACATAAAAAGAATACAGCTGGTGGCATTACACTCCCTGACTTCAACTTATATTACAAAGCATCAGTAGTCAAAACAGCTTGGTATTGGCAGAAAAACGGAAACATAACCAATGGAACAAAACTGAAAACCCAGAAATAAATCCACAAATTTATGGACAAATAATTTTTAATAAAAGGATGAAAAATATACAATGGGGAAAAGACAGCCTCTTCAGTAGGTGGTTCTGGGAAAACTGGAAAAATGTATGCAAAAAAATGAACCTGAGCTGTGAACTCTCTCCATATACAAAAATTAACTCAAAATGGATTAAAGACCTGCATATAAGACCTGCAACAATAAACTGTATAGAAGAAAACATAGGTACTAAGCTTATAGACCTGGGGCTCAAGGACGACTTCATGACCCTCACATCAAAGGCAAGGGAAGTAAAAGCAAAAATAAATGAATGAGACTATATCAAACTAAGAAGCTTCTGCACAGCAAAAGAAACCATCAACAAGGCAAAGAGACAGCCAACTGAATGGGAGAAAGTATTTGCAAATAATGCATCAGATAAGGGTCTAATATCTAAAATATATAAAGAACTAGTATGACTTAACAACCCAATTGAAAAGTGAGCAGAAGAACTAAGCAGACACTTCTCCCATGAAGAAATGCAAATGGCCAGCAGACATATGAAAAAATGCTCATCCTCTTTAGCTATCAGGAAATGCAAATCAAAACCACAATGAGATCCCACCTCACACCTGTGAGAATGGCTATTATCAACAAGACAAGGAATAACAAGTGCTGGAGAGGATGTGGAGAAAAAGGAACTCTGGTACACTGCTGGTGGGAGTGCAAACTGGTACAACCACTGTGGAAGGCAGTGTGGAGGTTCCTCAGAAAATTGGGAATGAAGTTACCATTTGACCCAGCAATCCCCCTTCTGGGGATCTGCCTTAAAAATTTGAACACCTTTGTCCGCAAAGACTTATGTACCCCAATGTTCATTGCAGCGCTGTTCACAGTGGCCAAAACATGGAAACAAACAAAGTGCCCTGTGACCGATGACTGGATAAAGAAGCTGTGGTACATGTACACAATGGAATATTACTCAGCTATAAAATGAAATATTGCCATTTGCAACAAAATGGATGGGCCTGGAGATCGTCATGCTTAGTGAAATAAGCCAGACAGAAAAAAACAAAAAACTATATGACTTCACTCATATGCAGAATATAAAACTGAAAGCAACAAAGAAAAAAAACCAAACAAACAAACAAATAACACATGGACACAATCAATAGTTTAATGTTTATTTGGGGACTAGTGGGGAGGGGAGGGAAGAAGTGGGGGGTGGGAGAGAAGGGAGGGGAAACTAAATATATGGTGATGGAAAGAGAAGTCACATTAGGTGGTGAACTTATTATACATCAAGTTGACAATGCACTGTAGAATTGTATGCCTGAAACCTATGTAATCCTTGCTGACAGATGTCACCCCAATAAGTCTAACAATAAAAATAAATTTAAAAAAATCCTTCTGCACAGCAAAAGAATCTGTCAACAAAACAAAGAAGCATCCTTCTGAATGGGTGAAGATGTTTGTAAACAATAGCAATGACAAGGGACTAATATCCAAAATATATAAAGAACTCATACATCTAAACAACAACAAAACCAATCCAATTAAAAAATGGGCAAAGGATTTGGACGAATATTTCTCCCAAAAAGATATACAAATGACCAATAGATATATTGAAAAGGTGCTCAACTTTACCATTATGGAAATGCAAATCAAAACCACAAAGAGATACCACCTCACAACTTTTAGAATGGCTGTTATCAGCAAGACAAGAAATAACAAGTGTTGAAGAGGCTGTGGAGAGAAAGGAACGCTTGTACACTGCTGGCAGAACCATTGGTACAACCACTATGGAAAATAGTATGGAGTTTTTTCAGAAAATTAAGAATAGAGTCACCATAGCCAACAATCCCTCTTCTGGGTATCTACTCAAAAAATCTGAAAACTATTGTCTGCAAAGATAATGTATACTTATGTTTTTTGCAGCATTTTTTATGGTAGCCAAGACATGGAAACAACTGAGTACCCTTCAATAGATGACTGGATAAAGAAGCTGTGGTACATATATACAATGCAATATTACTTGGCCATAAGGAAAGATCAAATACTACCCTTTGCAATAACATGGATGGATCTTGAGAATATCATGCACAGCAAAATAAGTCAGACAGAAAAACTCAACAACCATAATTTCACTCACATGGGATATAACTGAAAGCAACAAATGAATGAACGAGACACATAAACAACAACTAAGACACGAACAATGATATGGTGGTTATAAGAGGAAAATGGAAGTTGGGGGAGGTAAACAAGGGTAAAGAGCATAAAATATATGGTAATGGAAGAGGATTTGACATTGGATGGTAAACACACAACGCAATATACAAATGATGTATTATAGAAATGTACACTTGAAACCTATATAATTTTAACAAATGTCATCCCAATAAATTTATTAAAAATATAAACAAACAAACAAACTGAGGCTTGGAGAACTGACTAAATGGATCAAGATTTCACTATAGGAAATGATAGAGCTGGCTTTAAACTGAGCAGTTGGTTCCAAAGTTACATTTGACATGAGCCCCTGTTCAGAAGTATAAAGTCTGTCTACAAGCACCTCAACACCAATTGTTCATATATATTTTTCTTATTCCATTCATCAAAACCTTATTTCCATAAAGGATATGAATTACATTCACATTAAGAGTTAGGCATCTTGTAATTTGGTATTTCCTTTGAGGAATCTAAACATTCTTATAGGAATATAATTAACAGGGGATGTTGTCGAGGTGGGAGAGGCACTATGGCACCACTACAGCCGTTCTTGAGGCTTTAAAATTAACTTATACAGATGGCTACTAGTTATTTATAAGTGAGGCTTTATACATAGACTGTTGGGTGTTTCAGGGTATTTTTTCTTTACTGAGTCTGTGACAAAATAGTTCTTCCATCATAAGGCCAAGTCTGTTCTATAAAACAAAGAGAAAAGTAGAGAATTAACTGTAGTTTATTTCTTTTATCTAATGAATGAAAGGCTCTTACTAAACCATTTTATGATCCCTGTTTTTTCTTTCCCAAATCTGTAGAAATTATCCATCTGCCTTCTCTTTCACCTTTTTAAGTGAGTGTTCATTTTCAGTTAAAATAGTAAAAGTTGTAGTAAAGATGTACTAAATCCCCTACCAGAGATTAAAAGATACTTTGAATTAGGGATTGGCAAACTAGGGTCCCTAGCCCAAACCCTGCCCACCACCTGATTTTATAAAAAGAAATTTTATTGGGGCACAGCCACACACAATTGCTTTCTTGTCATCCATGGCTGCTTTTGCACAACTTCAAAGCTGAGTGTCAATTAAGAGACCCTATGGCCCATGCAGCCTAAGATATTTATGATTTGCCCACTACTGCTCTAGATAAAACGAGAATCAAATAGATATTACTTGTGTTACAGAAAGGCAGTATGAGAGTCAGTCTGAGAGTTAGAAGAGCCGAGAAGGCCAACACAAGCCTAAGAGCGGGGAAAACAAGAAGGCCGCGGGGATTCTGTTGGCAGACACCAGGAGCAGAGTGAACTAAGGAAACAGAATGCTACCATTGAGCAGAGCAGGGAGGGAGCAGAGAGCGTGCATGAAGCAGGGTAGTCAGGGACCAGAGCTGTATAATGCAGCGAGTAGAATCAAAGAGTTTAATGTGGTCAGACAGCAAGAGCCAGTTGTAGCCAGGATGTTGGATGTAGTCACGGAGGAGGGTGTGAGTGTACTCAGGGAATGTGGCTAGCAGGGAGCAGGATGTAGTAACAGAGTGGGGAGTAGTAAAGACGTTGAATATAGTCACAGAGCAGAGTGCTGTCACGGAATGGGGAGCAGAGTGTAGTTAGGTGGCAGACTAGTCACAGAACAGAGCAGTGCAATCAGAGAACAGGGTGTAGTCAGGGAGAAAAGTGTAGGCAGGGAGAAGGGTGTAGGCATGGCACTAAATATAGTCATGAGGCCGAGTGTGACCCAACAGCAGAATGCAATCAAGGAGAAGGGTGTAGGTAGGGAGAAGGGTATGGTCAGAAAGCAGCAGACCATCCTACCAGGACACCGATGTTTTTCCTTGAGTCTACCTGCCTGCACGCATTGGCTGGAAGAAATGCATGAGCAGGAAGTTGTGGTATAGAAAGAAAAAAATAGTTTAATACTGAATTGGTCAGTTAGGAGGCAGGCAGCTTATGCTTCTAAAAATCTGACTCCCCAACTAGATTAGATTATATAGGGCAAAAGCACAAGACATTAGGTGTTAGAAGTTCTGGGTCATGCTGGGAGCTGATTGGTTGAAGGTGAAGTAAGGTTAATAAATAATTTTTTTCAGATCTGAGAACAACTCTGAGTTCTTTTCCAGTGTCCTTCTGTCTGTGCTCAGGGGAATGTAGTCAGGAGAATATTCCATCTTAGCACTGAGGAACTGAAAAATAACATGTCACGATATTATCTTTAGCCTGCCCGAGATCTGCACATGTGACCATTAGTGAGCTCTGATCTGCTGTCTTCTACTGCCAGGAGATTGCTAATTATCTGGGGGCAAGGCTAGATCTCTAAGGCAGAGAGAGGGTAGGTGGGGGAGATATATTTCTAGAGCTAGGATTTAAAACTAAACTTAATCAAAATTGTAGGACCCTTGGTTTCAAATGTAGGAAGAGGGCACTATATGGTAGGGACCTGAATGTAATCATGGAGCACATTGCCATCTCAGAGCTCAGTGTTTTCAGGGAGTAGAGTATAGTCAGGAAACAGGGTGTAGCCAAGGGGCTGAGTATATTTAGAGCTCACTGTATAGTGAGGGAGCAGGATATAGTCAGGTCAGAGAGGTGTATATAGGTTGATAGCAGGATATACAGTCAGCAATGTGTGGTCAGCAAGCTGACTGCAGTCATGAGAAATTGTATAGGCAGAAAGCAGAGTGTAGTAGATAGGGAGTAGGGTGCAGTCCCAAATAGGGTTAGGGAGCCAAGTAGGCTCAGGGAGCAGAGTGTGGTTAGAAAGCAGAAGGTAGTCAGAGAGCAAGTGTAGTACAGGAGCAGGGTACAGTCAGGGAGCAGGTGTGGGCAGGGAGCTGGTTGCAGCCAGGCAGTCAGGAAGCCAATTGTAGATCCCTAGAGAGTCAGCAAGCTGGCATTGGTGAGACTGAGACACCAACTTCATGTTTTCATTTCAGGTCACAGTCTGTTTACCCTCTGGGCTCCCCACCTTAGCCCTACATAGAGAGGCATGAGTGCCTATTTTGAGACAGGCTCAGGCTAAGTGTTCTTCCACCTGCTGACTACACAATTGCCTGGAGCATGGACAGGTGTTATAAAGGCCTAAAGGAAATCAGAGAGCTGCAGAGGTGGAAACTGTTTTGTGAGTGATGCCAAAGTACTGGAGTCCTTCCTGAGAAAGCCTGACTCTAAGAGGCTATGCTTTGTGTTTATGCACATAATAATGAATAATAATGAAACTTAATACACATGTACCTGCCAGCCTTAGTCATTGTGTACAATGTTAGTTGAAGCTCATTGTGTATCAAAAAAATAGTTTTATGTAAGGAAATATAATGCTTTATTCAAAATGATTTGTCAGCTTCAAGTAATAGAGTAATGTTGTGTAATAAATTAAACCTTGAGCAATTGGAGGATTTTCCCCCATACTGACAGCTGTTAATACAGTTTCACAATATAACTAATCAAAATTACGTAGCTTAATGACTTTTGATGCATTATAATTACATTTACCAGGACTTTAATACAGAATCCACAACATACACATGTACCTTGATACACAACACATAGACTTCTCCCTCACATAAGAAAATGGAAAATAATTTAAAGAGGTTGCTATTCGAAGGTAAGTGCTATGGCGAGTATTTTTAAATCTTTTTCATGTTACATCTTGGCATAAATGTTTTCTTTATTTTTCCCATATATTGTGTGTTTAGCAATAAATACTTTATCTAAATATTTAAATGTGCTGAGTAAAGCCAGCTAGTAAGAAACATTTATTGCCTCATTAAATGAAAAGTGAGTGAATCTGTCAATTGGAAGAACAATTAAACCAATTGACTATGTTGTTAGAAACAATGAAATTTTCTTGAAAACCATGGGCTTGCAGGAGATTGCAGTTTTGTGGTAAGCATTCATGAACACAGAAATGTCCTCAAGTTGCCTATCAGCACAAATGTTTGAGAACAGACCGAGAAGAGAAGGGAATGTTTCAGCCTGCCCTAGTCAACAAAAGACCTCTCACCTTGCTTTTGGAGCAACTTGTGTGTGTGTGTGTGTGTGTGTGTGTGTGTCTATAAATTTACCCAGGATCTATAACACTGAAGTTCTATCAGCAAGCAAAGGAAGCAGTAAAAACCAAAATCAGGACAAACTTTAAAGAACTAGAGTTCAGTAATAAGGAATACTTCCTGAAATTACCTTATCCACTTTCCTAGTCTGTTACTTAGCCGACAGTAGAATCAATATGGTGGTTTCCTTTAGTAGAGATCACCTCTCTATGTAAGTTTATTTGGCAAATTATATTTTAATCTCTATACTTCTTAGAGCTTTCAAATGCCATTTTTAAGTCTTCAAATGCCTTTTTCTCCTGTTGCCTTAGAGCTGCCGACCTGTGTGTCCTCCCATGCATTCCCTATGACATCCTAAGGCAGGAGCTGGGCGTGGAGGCCATGGAGGCACAGAATATCTAGGAGCCAGAATATCATTTGCCAATTAACTGACCCCTCTCTCAGGGGTACTCTTCCTCCGTCACTCACACACCTCACATCACCCTGTATGGCCCCAGAGGATGGCCTGTTAGTCAATGACGGGTAAGATTCCTCAAAGGAGGAAAAACCTAAGACAGGCACAGTCACATAGGGGCCATCAGGAGAGAGCTTGGGCTCAACAAAGGTGAGGCAGAGCCCCTCACCCCTTCTGAGGTTAATCTCTTGCCCCCTGGCTGCCTTGCTTTCCACGCACAGCTCAGGCTGAGATCCGAAACTAGATTCACCATTCCCGCTTAATGGATGTTTTTGTAATAACAATGGCTCCATCCCCTGTGGTTAAGCACTGGCATGCGAAAGCACAGTAAGTGCTGGAGCTCAATGGGGATCTTCGGGAAAAGCGGTTTTGAGGCACATGACTCAGAGACCCTGGAAAAAAGTCAGCTTCACTTCCTTGTTTACCCACTAATAAAAGCTTTGTGTTGGCCCGATTTGAGGCACCCAGTCCCTTGAGGCTGGGGTCCCTTGGCCCTGCTTGTAATATATTCTTGGCTACTGTGTTTCTTAACTTTGCATCGCCGTTCTTGATTTCCCACTGCTTGTGTCGTGCTGGACGCGACATTCTCCTTTACAAATCTACTCAAACTAGTGTAGTCCCTGACCCACACATTCTTGCATGATCTCAGTTCTGTGCAGTTTCTCTTTCCTAGAAAAATTTCCCTCTTCATCCATTAAGATCATACTCACTCTTGAGTACTCAGTTAAAAATTGACCTGTTTTGTAAACCCTTCCTGAATCCCAAACCTAACAAGATCTTTCCTCTGAGTGTTTGTTTCGCTTCTTGCTAGTGGCTCTGCTGCAGATGGCACAACTAAGTTAGCCATTTAAATGTCTATTTAAATTCTCCATAACCTAGGCATATTTATAAACAAATTTAGCCACTCATTCTACATATTGAAAAGCTATGATCACAAAAGTTGTGGTCTTTGTGAACAGAGAATGGTATTAAGCAAACATACTCCGCAAATATATTCCCCACTTGAGATGTATTTGACTGGATTCCATATTTGGGACTGGGGTTGGGGAAAGAAGCTGGGCAGGAGGTTAGTCAGAAAAATAGAGCTAGAGTTCAGTGCTATTGCAAGAAGATGAGAGTCAAGTTCATTAAGGCAGCCACAGCCTGAATTAGCCTCCCCATCATTCCCGCCTATGTGAGCAGACTTCTTTTTCACTGACTCACCTCCTTAAGGCTGTTATAGAAATGCTGGGATTATTTTTCTTTAAATGTAGTTCCCCTCATTAGACTGTGAATGAAATTAATTCTTATTGTTTCTATTTTTTATTCTAATTCAGGGAAACAGAATTTGATAAACTTGAGAGTCAAACATTCTTCTCTCCCTGTAAGCAAAAATCATGTTAGATTTTCTTATATTGTTAAAAAAAAAAAAACAACCTTGTTATTAAACACTGTTACCTAACTCTGAAATAGTTTCTATGACTTCTTTTCTAAAGAGGCTAATAGAAAATGAATATTAAGTGGGGAACACTGCTTACCCTTTTTCTTGTTTTCACAGGTTAAAGGTCAAAAACAGACCTTTAAAAAATGTTCTGTGGAGTCATTTGCCAATTAACTTCTACTGATTTGTATTGATAGTTTGCATCTTCACAGACTATCTTACTCAGTTTGAGCTACTCTAACAAAATACCCTGATTTAACCAACAAACACATAATTCTAAGTTCTGGCAGTTGAGAGACCTAAGATCAAGGTGCCAACAGCTTTGATGTCTGGAGAGAGGGCCCTCTACCTTGTGTGCAGACTTCTGCCTTCTTACTTTATACTCACGTGGGGTGTGTGGGGGAAGGGAGGCAGAGAGAACTGGAGCTCTGGTCCCTTGCTCTTTGTTACAGAGACATTAATCCCATTATAGGGGCTCCATTCTAATGATTGCATCTAAACCTAACTACTTCCCTATGGTCCCATCTGCATATACCTTGTCCTGGGGATTAGGGTGTCAGCATATGTATTTGGAAGGATATAAGCAATCACTCCATAACAGAGGCTTATTCTTTTTGGAGATAGACATCTAATCATTACTTTTGCTTTTGTCTGTGATTTCCTTCCACCAGCCCCCAGCCTCAAGCACATTACTTTATTCATACACTTTTTTATCTAGCCAATAATGATAAAGGACTTACTGTGTACCTGGAACTGTTTAAAATGCCGCAGACACGGAGATGAATAGTATGAGGCATCAGCTATGAAGGCACTCAATTTCAAGTTAGGGAGACACAAATGTACATAAATGGTTGCCATTCAGGTTGGGAAATGCTAGACTAGAAAGATGTTTCTGTATATTTAGTAAGCTCCCCAGAAGTCACATTAGATGGTGAACTTATTATACAACATGTTGACAATGCACTATAGAATTGCACGCCTGAAACCTATGAAATCCTTGCTAACAGATGTCACCCCAATAAGTCTAACAATAAGAATAAATTTAAAAATTAAAAAAAAGGACATTTCTGGTGCTGTGTAAATACTAAGAAAGGAGTGACTAACTTCCCTATTCAAAGATAACTCATTCACTAAGGCAGAAACCAGATGAAAATAAATGAGTGAAAAACCAGATCACAAAGAATCTTACACGTCACACTAAGAGGTTTATCTTTTTTTTTTTTTTAAATAAATGATGGAGAGCTAAGGGCAAAATTTTAGATTGGTACTAGAAAGTTAAACAAGTATATATACCCTTTTTATCACTCAGTGGATGTTTCCTGGTAATGACTGATTAAGTGAAGTTGTTACAAAAGGGAAACAGGAGAGAACTTTTAGGATGCAGACACTGTTCTTTCTACTACTAGAGTGATAGATACCTGACTTTATCCATTAAAAGGAGTAAAAATTAATATATACAAAGCAAACAAAAACAACAGAAGATGACCTAATTACAAAAAAGATGTTTTGACTGGAAAATATAAGCCCATAAGCAAAAAGAATTATATATAAATACTGTACTCTAGTTAGTAATTTTGTTTCTTACAGGATTACAGATAAACAATTTTGAAACCACTCTACATGCATAATGAGGATGAGCAAATAAGTAAATGGATGGCAGATGGTGGGAGCCAGTGTTCTCACTATTGGAGAGGGAAGTTACAGATAAACAAGAAAGTAAGGCTAAAAAAAACCCTGTGCTACTAAATTAAAGTCAGAGAAATCAGTATGGTCTAAATTTTGCTTAATATATATATACAGAGGGATAGTCACCAAGACGATTACAGGTATATGCAGATACATGAATATTTATGGCTGCTGTCTGCTGAGAGTGACTACAGGTAATGGAACCTGAGGAGTCATGAGCAAATCCAGCACTCAGATCTTGGTTTCTGAATATCATTCTCCAATAAAATTACCCACAGTTCTGTGGCAGAAATAGCTGAGTGCAGGGCCAGGGCAGGGAATCCTGGAACACTACCCTGGAACAGTTTCTAGTATCAGAAGTATGGAAGTATTTCAAAAGCAATAGGATGGATATGATAGTCAGAAGGATGCAGAAAACAAATTGAAAAGCTTCCAGAGGTCAAATATTGAAAGGTGTTAGCAACAAAATACATAACATAGTATTGGATAATAACCCAAAGTACAAAATAAATATCCATGAATTTATACTGATATAAATAAATTAATGATGAAATTTAAAAGGAGAAGAAATAAAATTTTGTACAGTTATCTCACAAGAGAATACTGATTATGTTTATGGCTGAAAAGGACATACTTTGTATTTGTCTCTTCTACACTCCAACCATTTCTTTCATAAACTTACAAGTTCTTTAATAAATTTAAAGAAATGAAATAAACTTTGGGCAAAGGGTGAATTCCTCAACACTGAAGTTCAGTCCACTCCATCATTGAACTCAGTCATTTCTTTTTCATACCAGACCTCTTGCCTATAATGTTCTTTGCTAGCCTCTAACTTTTTTATGGCTGATCTATTCTTTATGGCCTAGTTCAAATGGCATATTTTCCCTTTAAAATGAGTTGCAAACCAGTTTTGGGCTAAAAGGAAAGCCCTTAATAAATCTTTACTGTTTTAAGTTGATCAAGGAAAGACATATTTTTTCTTATTATACCTAATAGAATTGTACAGCATTATTATATTGGCATATATATTTGTTGATATATATGTATATTAATTCTGTTATGTTTATCTACCAAGCTAAATTGTGAAGGCTTAAAGGATAGAGGATTTTTTTGTATATTGATTTTATATATCCTATAATACATAGAATAGTATATGAATAGGTATTAAAAAATATCTTTGACTACTGGATTAATATGTTAACTATTTCCAGGAAAGAAAACACCAACGCCAGCAAAGACAAAGCTTCCTCTGGCACCCTTTTTAGCCCTTTATAATTCAGAGCCTACTAATATGGAAACTGCTAGATGCAATAAAATCAGAGTTGAATAAAACATAGGAAGATAACATTATACATTTTTCCATTTAATTGCGGAAATGGAGCTTCTGCATTTCAATAATTCTGTATCAGAACTTATTAGAGAAAATCTTGTGTGTGTTCTGTGATTGCACACTAAAAACTAAGATGTGAATTGTTTTTAAGCAATGCCAAGAATATATAAACCTTACCACGCACGATTCTCTTTTGGCATACTGATGAATGACAGCGCAATGGGTGACCCTTCAAGTCAATGCTTTTGAAAAGTAAAGGAGTCACTTTTTACTGTCTTTTAGTTGGCAGGCACTTGAGAAGCCATCCTTTATTTTCAAATAGATGACAATCACAGAATAATGCAGAGATAAAGCATGCCCTCTGAGGGACAATTACCCTGAAAACTTACATTACTTGTGCGTTCTTTTTTTGTCTTCAAAACAGTTCTGACAAACAAACAGGAGCTACAAATATGTAACTAACATGGACTTGTTTATTTTTTATACTAACTTTTTCTTTTAGAACATAAGGTTGTTAATGAACCAGTGAGTATAAATAATAGGAGAAGGAGGTCATTCGATTGTAAATACACATTACCTATTACACAAGAATGAAGATTTGTTACTAATGCTACATAAATAATTAAATCAAGTATCAGGGATGATTATAGAACCACATCTGCATGATACAAACTTTGCTGATTTACACAGTGCTCTGTATCTATAATGTCTTACATCATAAGAAAAATAAAATCACCATGAGTGTTTTGAACAAGAAGAATTTAGTACAGGTAATTTACTGCTGATGTAATCAAAGATATCGAAAGTCAAGCAGGTAATGATGAGGCAATCCAGAGATAAGCAAATATGGCCACTTGGGACTGTGGGGATACAGGGAGAGAAAGAGGTGTTACTGGATCTGAGAAGCCAGGGTGATTTGGAGAAAGTTATAACCACACTAAGGCCACTTCAGGATGTCACTCCAAATCAGGAGGCTCTTTTCTTCTCACTCTTCAATCTTCTGTCAGTTGTGTTATAGTGAACCTCACTCAGAACCAGTGGGCAAGTGGAAGCCTGGGAAATGTGGTTGCAGGGTCAGCCCCTGCAGTGTAAAAGAGCAGAAACTGGTGGGGAAAGCATCTGAAAACAAACAAACAACAAAACTCACTTTTGAAGATACTTTATGTAACATTTGAGCAAAAATTCACATTTCCTTGTCAAAGGAGAAGTTCCTGCCCAGAATAGAAGATTCATTTGCAGCAGTATTGTAGAAGGATTTTATATTTTTAGTAACAAGACTGAAACATCTAAACATAATATATTACTGAAAGTTATGAAACAGAATGGATCAGATAAAGTGAACAAGGGGTTCAACCATATTAATTTTTGTATTAAGTAAAGATCATTTCTTGAGAACTGCTATGTATGTGGTATTATAGTAAATGTTTACTGGCATTCCAAAGAAGTACAACAAAGGGGATGGCACCTGCTCTCCAGGAGCTTGAAAAGTATGTGCACGGGGTTAAGACTAAAGCATGAGACAATTAATAAATGAACAATGCAAAAGCATAGAAAATTAAATGTTAAATTTTTTGGTGTATACTTAAAGTACATTATGTTTTATTGACTTAGCCACTTTATCCAAAATATTTCAGCTTTCAATTGTGTTTCCAAGCAAGATGCAACATAAAATAGTGATTAAGGGAAAGGACTTGACACAAACATCCTGGATTCAAATCCTGTGTCAACCAAGTATTTGACCTGCAGTTTTGAAAAATTTCTGTGAATTTCTGTCCCTTAGTTTTCTGATTTATAAAATAAAAGAATAATAATAGTGTCTACCTGATAGCATGGTTATAAAGAGTGAATTAGTTGACAGTTAATGCATAAAAGGTACTTAGGTCTGCTTCTGCCACATGGTAGGTGTGAAACTGTTATTGCTCATGTGCTGGTTATGGTATTTCAGCACAGCAGTGATGCTATTTTGATTTTTGTAAGGAGCAGTAGTAGGACAAAACTAATTAATTTTCTCTTTGTTCATGTTGTTGAAATTTCTTTTTAGTTTACCTCAACTTTCAATGAGTATAGAAATGGATGGAGGTATAGGAGTTGTCCTGAAAAAATCCAGCCATTGTCAATATAATGAGAATGGTTTTGTGGCTGGATACTTTCCAGACATCCCTCATATATTCCAGGTCTAACAATTAAGTTCGCTCACTCATCCTGGAAAAAGTGCTACACACCTTATTGCTGAATATCACTACGGTCACCTTTGAAATACTTCCCTTGGGAAGCTATGCACCAATATCAGTGCCTAGTCCACCCTTCAAAGCAATTTTGGAACTTTTTCTGGAATGGCCATCAGAGCTGTCATCCTATTACCCTTGATGTCTTGAATGTCATCAAAGTGTCTTTCTTTCAATATTTTCTTTATCTTTGGGGGAAAAAAAGTCATCTGGGGCCAGATCAGGTGAGTAGGGAGGATGTTCCAATATGGTTTTTCAGGCTAAAAATTCCCTTATAGACAGTGCTGTGGGAGCTGATGCATTGTCAGGATGCAAGAGCCATGAGTTGTTGGAGAAAAGTTGATTTTTTTTTGTCTATAACTTTTTCTCACAGCCTCTTTAGCATTTCTAAATAGTAAACTTGGTTGACTTTCCAGTTGGTACAAATTCATAATGAACTATCTCTCTGATATCAAAAAAGATTAACATCATTTTGACTCTTGAATTAAACTGACAGAACTTTTTTGGTCCTGGAGAATTGGCTGACTTCCATTGTGCACTTTGACACTTTGTTTCAGGGTCCTGTTGGTACCCATGTTTCATGAGCAGTGATAACACAGCCCAAAACATCGTCTTGCCTCTCAAAAAGGTCTTGGCAAACTTCGACTCTCCTTTGCTTTTGTTCATCAGTGAGCTCCTTTGGAACCATTTTTGTACACACCTTTCTTATGTTAAGATTTTCAGTTAAGATTTTCCTGACTGTTTATCAATGTTTACTTAGTCTACTATGCTTCTCAGAGTCAGCTGATGATTTTGACACAAAATTCAATGAATTTTTGCAATGTTTTTGTCAGTTCTGCTTGCTGCTGGCTGCCCTGAACTCTCTTCATCAGTGATGCTGTTTCTCCCCTCAAAGAAACATCTAATCCATTTGCACACTGCCATTTTCTTCATGGCATTATACTGATAAACTTGTGGTTGTACACAAAGTCTGACAATTAAGGGAAGGTTATGACACCTTACTGAGTTGTTTGTACAGTGCTGCCAACATAAACGCGTGGTGGCAAGTTCATGAACTTAATTGTCAGGTTTTGGGTATGATGACAGCTCTGATGGCCATTCCAGAAAAAATGTTCCAAAACTGCTTTGAAAGGTGGACTAGGCACTGGCATTGGTGCATAGCTTCCCAGGGGAAATTCTTAGAAGATGACCATAGTGATATTCAACAATGGAGTATGTAGCAGTTTTTCTAGGATGAGTTCATGAAATTAATTGTCCAACCTCATATATATTTATATACACATATAAACACATAGATGCATGTCCACACAGTCACATACATGCTTACTTATACCCACACATGATATTTCTGAGCCTACAGACAAAGGGTAATGTGCATGACTGCCTGATATTGCGCCTTTCTAAATTTGTTATTGCACTTGACACTTTTCTTCTAGTACCAAATGAAAGGTAGCAAATGTCAATAAATCATTCATACAGAAATCTAAAGATGCTCAGAAAATAAGAAGGGTAATGGGCCACCCCATACGAAAATTATTAAAACAATAAAATTTGTCACACATACCTTACTTCCAATTTTATTTTCCCAAGTAATTATTTTTGACAAACTTGCCTTTCTCACCTAATTTAGTTATGATATTAATCTACAGAAAGAATGTGTTTGTGCAATATTTTTGCCTAGCATTATATCAATTTTGTAGTGGATATAAAGTGTTTCTAAGTTTTGGCTGCTCCAGACATTTTATACATTTGAGCTCACAGACCCAAAAGTGTTTAGATATGTCTGAAGAGAACAACAAAATATTATTCAAGCTTCCTTTGCAGAGGCTAGGGATAAGGGTTAATTTTTTGAAATCTACTGCTCTAAAAAGGTATTTGACAATGACTTAGATACTGCAAATGGTTTTTATTCAACTTATAAAAATATTACTCATTTTCTCTATGATGTAGATTTCAAGGTAGGCAGACATATGGAGGTAAAGAATTATTAGTCCATGAGGTTATGAATATTATTTTCATGCATGATTATGTAATTATAAGTGTTTGTAGCCATTATAAGGAAAGGGGACCATAGCCTTTTTCTCAAGCATCCTAAAGCCATGATAAATGCAACTGTTAATGCATTGCACATGCCCTACACTTACAAATTAAGACTGCCTTCTAAAAGCATCCTATTAAAGAAAGTATTCTGTGGTACTGCAGTGAGAATCCCTAACTACAGACCTTAGATGGAGTCTTTTGATAATTTGCTTTCTGAGGAATTTTACTAATATCCTACTGTTTTTCAAGCAATTAAAATGCAAATAAACATTTGAGGGTGCTAGACTGGGAGCCCAGATTTGAAAAGGATATTACTCTATATTCACTGAAGCTGCTTCATTTCTTTTAATTGAATGCTTCTTTGTAGATGTGCCTTCTGATTAATATTGTTCACCTCAAACAGTCTTTTTATTGGAAGATAGAACTTTTCGTGTGTATGCTTTTCATACTAAAATCTGATTCTTCTCCATTACATGGTTAGCACGAAATGTTCATCAAAAGAATAATAAATAAATAAATAAATGGTAAAATTGTGGTGTGCATAAATGCCTTCTCAAATTGAGAATTTAAGGTCCTAAGATTAGGTTTAAGAATCTCTCCAGGATGTATTGAGGAAAGGAGGCATTGAGTTTGTTTATAATGAAAGAATAGCAGCGAGTTACAGCTGCATTGTTTTCATTAACTAACTCTTCACCCATGAACAAATATATGATGAAGTACATTATGTGAAAAAGGACTTCTTAACAAAGAAGTATCCAGATGGTGCTCTGGTAATCTAAATTCTCTTAATGGAATTATGCGATGCTTCTGCAATTGATGTCAAGGTATTTTATCTCATCTTGTCTGCAAATAGGCTGGTATTATCTCAGACTATAATTATAAAAGTTATCATAATTGTTCAAGAAATTTTTAAAGAGAAAAATCATTTCATAACTCGATATTGGTAAAGAGAAATTTAGATTTCATGATAGTTGTCAGAAAATGATATTCCAAGTCAAATTTTGAAAGAGTTTCATTTCTTCTTTATTTCCACAGACAACGTTATAAGAGACATAGAAAGCATAGTATCATGTAGGATATTTTAAATTGAAATACCCCATCTTTGCTTCTTATTCTCTTTTCATTACTTATCTATTCTCACTAACTCTCATATTCACCAATTGAAAGGAATAGACATGTGATCATAAGATGTACCAATAGATCTGGGAAGGTCACCGGTACTAAGTAGAGACTGTCTCTCAAGCAAATTTTCAAAAGACAAGATGAGGCACTGGATCTGAGATTAGCTTTTTCATATTCATATACCAAAGGAGCAGAGTTAGATACAGATTAGCTAGTACCACCGATGTACTGGAAGAAGTAAAGAGACAAAAAACTGTTCTGTTCATTGAACATCTTCTATTCAAGTCATTGAATGGCTTTGTTGATAAATAAGATAAAGTTCAAGATCTCTAACTAGGTATTCAAAGCCACGAATGGTATCATAGTATGCCACTCTCAACCTGCCTCTGGCCTAAGGGTTACTTCCAGCTGAAGGCAGTTGAGAATCAGTAGATACAGGAAAAGTTCCCTGTCTTCCCCTTATCTGCCTAAATACATGTCTGTCTGTGAAGATGTCTCTACCTACAGAAGAGAGAGAGAGCACTCTTATCACCAGAGACAAAAGATGAACACCCAGACAAGTTTGCATAAACAGGCCTTGTTAAAATAACCCATACTTCCATTAATTCTCCCATATATTTCTTAATCACTTCCCATTATTTATCATCTGTTGAAGCCCAAACACTACTTCCCTTTGTTAAATGGTATATAAGCCCTGAGTCTAAACACTTGTTTGAATTTCACTTCTCTTCTGTGAACTCCTATACATATAAGGTATTTGTAAGAACTTAAAATTTTTTCCTATTAATGTCTTTTGTTAGTTTAACTCATATGACTCCAGTAATTTAATCTATAAGAGTAAAGGAAAACTTTTTCCACCCTGACAGCCATTTACTATCTACTCATTTATGATTTTTTTCCAATTCACCATTCATAACTCAGCCTACCCTAATCCTCTACTCTAGCCAACACAAGCTAAGTATTTAATCAATAGTGGCTTGCTATTTTTTGTCTCCTGCCTGAGTATCATGTTGATTCCAACCTTTGTAGCCTTATTCAAGCTTTTTCCTTTGTCTGTCATGCAGAGGGTCTGAATCTTTCAAATTGTAATTTAAGTTCAAATCCTTCATAAAGTTTTCCCTGACTCCTCAATACTTGGTTCTCTAAATGCCAGAGTATTTTGGTCACTTCTATTCATTTACACATGGTGTGTTCTGCCTAATATTTTTTCACTTAAGGTTCTTCATTATATATCCTTGGAGATCAACTACCATGCTTTACAGTTCTGTATGTCCAATGTTTAGCACAGAATTTGAAACTCAAAAGGTATTCAGTAGATATTCAGTAAGAGTGAATAACAGTTGATTTGTCACATGATCCCCATTAGGTTAAAAACTGTATGCCCTTAACTTCTAAAGGTCATTCTTTGAAACTGTTTTAAAAGACAGAGATTTTAGCATCCTGGGGAGCCCAGAATGTTATAGTAGTAGAACAGATTATGCCATGTCACCTAAACTGATAAATGATTTAGGATAGGTCTATAGGGTAAAATGTGTACCTGCTTCCTTTAGTCATCAATTAATAAAATTAAAATGTATAAGATGTTTATCATGTGGCGAGTGGTACCATGAAGTGCTCTGATGGATCATTTTAATTCATTTATTCATTTGCTTATCTACTTAATAATAATTTAGTTTACCCTATTTTTCTGAATCTGTAAGCACATAAGAGACCCTCTCTTTGAGGTGTCTGGACTCTGAGTCAATCTGGAGCCATGCTTAACTTTTATTTTCAGTGATTCACTGCAAATACACTTAGAAATCATATTGAGGTGGAGCCTTAGGGAGATTGTGTTTTTAAACAAAAATAAATAAATAAACAAACTCACTTGATTGGCACAAGAAGGATTACCAGGATGCTACTAGAAAACCTGGAGGAGATGACTCTCCAAAAGCAATTAGCATAGTGACTGCACAGATTGGTAAGAAGAGGCGACTCATTCATTAATTCACGCTTATTAAATGCCTAGAAAGAGCAAGGCACTAAATTAACTACTAGGTGGAATACAGCAGGTTTCTATTGTGATGGAATTAACAGCCTAGTAGTGAAAGCCTAAAATATACAAATAGACACAGTGTTATTTAAAAACAGTACTATGGAAAGTACTATGAAGTACAGGTGCTGGTAGTTATGAATGTGTAAGATAGAGGTGTTGGTTGTCTAGGGAAATGTAGTTGAGATCTGAACGACTGAAACAGGGGGCGGGTATGTGAAGGTTGGAGGGTAGAAAAAGTGTTCTAAGCCGTAGGAAGAGTATACACTTGAGGCAGGAAGGAAATTGGCCTATTTTATTTTAACTGGATTTCTATCACTTGTGCCAATTCCATTTTCATTCTAGAGATCACCAGATGGGTAAGAAGTTTGCTGAAGCAAATCACTTCAAGGTGTCTGTCTCATGAGGCCCTTCCAGGGAATAATGTTTTTGAATTGAATAAAAAATAAAAGTTGAACAGAGGCATTTGCTTTATTGCCCTAATTCACAACCGGGCTGGGCCACACTTGCTTGGGGAACCATAATTTTGAATTCCTGAACCTGAATGCATATTAAAAATTCTCTTCACAAATGGAAGGTGGGAAGAGGAAAAGTGTTAGCTGTAAAAGCCAGACACACAAGTAACTGCTCAAGAGGTTGTATGACTTAGTGTCACTGAGGGAACTAAACTCAATTCTCAGTTCTCGTAATTCTGTTTAAAATATCAGCTGTAACACAATGTTAGGCTAACCCAGAAGAAAAAGGACTGGGTTCTCTTGCTGCCTGGGGCACATAAACACCCAAAGTGTCTTTTTTTCCCCCACTCTTCTGCATTGAGACTTATTCTTACAGTTAGGGGGAAAGTACCTAGGGATAGAAAACTGGAATATATATATATTTTTTTAAAAATACCTAAAGCAATTATACTTCATAAATAAAAAAACTAAATTTGGACCGGCCTAAGTGAAAAGTAAGTTGATGAAGAGAAATCTTTCATAGTGACATTTGATTTCATGTAACGTTCATTCAATAAATAACTTAAAGTCATTTGAACAAAAATTTGGTCATAACATTAATAGCCTCTAATAAATTGCTTAAAGAAAAATTTTGGTACCATACCTAGGGGATAATAATTACAACTAGTATTATTAAAATATGGTTTTAAATATTTTTATATTTTGTTTAATATTGAATAATACAGTTACAAAAATAACAGACTATAGTTTCATCTCCAATTACTAAGACCTCTGTTTCACTATAATAATATAAAAATACCATTGATTTATATTTACAATTCCATTTAAAATAATATCATCAGTACTTGCAAAACTATTCTCTTAAACCTTGTAATACAGTAGATATTTTTGAAGTATTTGTAACATTGATACACAGCTCACAATCTTAGATAATGTCAAGCTTTAATACTATAAAACAAAGTATTTTTAAGAAAAAACTTTTAAATACTATTTTATAAATCAAAATGCCTAGGGAATTAACAAAATCCTTCATCTATCCAATATTTTGGTAAATGTTTACTAAGTGCCTAATCTGAAAATTGGTAGTATAGAAATGTAGTAATCTATTTCATGTTATCAAGGTACCTAGATTTTTGTGGGGACACAGGTCTACTTAAGGCCACTAAGATATTGTCATGGTAATATAACACAAAATATACCCGCAGAGGCAAGTGCTGCCTACATTTCCCTGGGAGTCAGGGAAGGCTTCATAATACAGGGAGAAGTGTTTTAGCTTTAAATTCAGGATGAAGATGAGCAAAAATTTACAGGCAGACTAGGAAGGGGAGACAACTTTCATGTGGAGATTCAAGACTGCAAAATCATGGAAGATTGAAAGGGTGGGATAAACTCAAGAGACTAAATGTGTCAGGATATGTCAACTGTGAGAGAGAAGATGGGAGAATTGGTAGAGGAGAAAGAACAGGAAGGAATTTTAGATGCTAAATTTCATATCATATGTTTTGCTTTAGTTCTTCCAGAAATAGTACTCAAGCAAAAAATGAGGGTGTAAATGGTTTATTTTGTAGATGAGCCCAAAAAATACCCTGAGGAGAGTAAGAGAGATAGTTAAGAACAAGATTAGACAAGGGTTTATTATGAAGCCTGCTAACATTTAATCCTTTACTTCCATTGGTGAACTCTGAAGCCAGAATAAAACATAGGACTGAGAATTGTTACACCTGAGAAGGCAAATGGGACTGCAGTTTTTATACACCAACTCCTTTTGGTTATTAGTTAAGAGTAGGTGCAAATTCACTAGTATTTCCAACCTACTGCACTGGCAGCAAATCAGACTCTAGAGGCCCAATAAGGCATTCAGGCACAGAAAAGCAATACTGGGAGTTAGGAGTCCATCTGTGTGCACTGAAGTGAAAAGTACAGGGTGATATGCATAGGGTAGCAAGAGCTTCATACAGTTAAATTTATATTTAAGTGTGCAGATCATAGGATGCTTATGAAAGGCATCATGCAAAAGAGGTTTACAGCAGTGTGCCAAATTCAAACTGCCTGAGTTTGAAACCTGACTGCCATTCATTTGTTGTATGAACTTGAGGAAGTTGCATAATTTCTCTATGCCTCAGTTTCTTCACCTGGAAAATAGACATAATTACCTTATAGGGCTATGGTGAGGATTGGTTGAATGAATTCCTATAAGACCATGAGAACAGTGCAGCATATAATAAACGCCCAGGATCTGTGAATTATTACTCTAATTGAGCATGAGAAGACATGATCAGAGTTTGTGTTCAAGAGGTCAGTCACACTGAAAGTACAGTGTGGAGAATGATGACACAAGAGGGTTGATTTTAGGCAATGCCACTGTGCAGGAGAGAAAAGAGTAAATTAATTACATGTTTTAAAAAATAAATTTGATTTGAGTGGGGAATTTTGACCTGGGCAAGAGGTTGGATGCAAAAGATGGTGGGAAAAATTTTGGGGTTCAGGTTTGAACAAAGTTGAATCTGCCCACCTCCAAAAATATATTACAAAATATTTGTCAATATGGAAATCTAAGAAGATATGTTAAAGATTATGGACATATGGAGATTTTAAAAAGTATTTTGTGAGCAATTATATTCAGAAGAAAAATATATGTAAAGTCTGTTTTCTCAATCAGGAACCAGGAGATAAGTTATTTTAAGTTATGGTATAAAAACACACATTATTTAGAAAAAAGAGTGGTGAAAACCTATGTAACTGTAAAAATATGTAGTGTCAAAAGACATTACACACTTTATTATGCATGTATTTTAAACATTTTATTTCTGTGGAATTCTGAAATGCCTTCTGACAGGATATATAGTCAATCATTTTTAGTCTGTATTATACACATAAGCTCCCAAAATTCTTTATTATTTGTCTCTCTTGATAATTTTGCTACTTGATTCATTATTAATCTTCCTTTATCTTGCTTCATAGTTAATGAACTCAGAGAACATTAGATATAGAAATTACGAAGTTGGGATGCTATTTGCATTTCTGAAAATTCCCATGAATGATAATTTGGAGCTAAACTTGGGGCTTGGAGTGAAGTAAGATACTCTAGCTTTATTGGCAGCACTTATTCTTCATATTCTGTTCCATGTGATATATTTGGTCAAGGAAACATTGTGATAATAGAAAGAGCATGGTTGTAGCAAGTTATGCCATCATCATTTTCTTGGCAAGAGTATGCTTCATAAAAATAAATAGCTATACTGGATAATCCTTTCTATTTTAAAAATAATATCATTATAAATATACTAAATGATCTAATAAAAAAGAATGGGGCAAACTGGAATTTAAAATATTATTTTAAAAATATTATAAAAATACTAAAAGAACTAATGAAAAAGGATGGGGTAAAATGGAATAAAACTTTTATTCATTCAACTTAAGATTCTAAATAATTTTTCTCCTTCAAAGTTCAATGATAAACACATTTAAGTTTAACTAAGATTGACTATGAAGAAATTTGCTGAAAGATTATTATGCTATAGAATGAGTGTTAAAAGCCATTGTTTCTTTTGGCATTAAATTATCAATTGAAAACAAAAGTAGTACTTGCCCCTTGAATAATACCAGCACACAGAAGATTAAATCACCAACATTACTTTTTATAACTTTGATCTTTTATGAAGTCTTTGAAAAAGGGACTTGAGGTTGGGAAGTTCAAAAATATGAAGAAATTTAAGATTTTAAAATATACACGTAGGATTCAGTTTTGTGAAGTTAAACTACCCATATTGAACTTCTGATGAATTGGACAACACTTGTAGAAAGAATAGGTGTAGAAATAGATAATTGTCTTCCATATTCAATTCATTCCATTGTTCTTCATTACATAATTCATTCATTCTTTTTTTACAATCCCCTGAAATCTATCAGGTTGATATGAAAGTGAGGCATTATTTATCTGCGTATCTCTAGCTGTGCGTATATTTCCAAGAGAGTAATTCTTACCAATATATTATAAAGGAAATAGAGCAGCATATAGAATAGCCTGGCATGTCATTGAAGGTCCATACATATCTATATTCTAAAGCAATAATTTTTAAATTATTTACAAAGCTTACACAAAAACTGAATATCAAAAACATAAAAATATTTTATCATTAGAAATGTTATCATCTCAAATGATTCTAAAGTCAGCCATACAATAACAAATAATGCCAGTGCTACTTAAGGAACAAAAATATTTCTTGCGGTGTTTATGGTTCAGAATTGCATTTCAGACTCAATATCCTTAATATTCTTTTTTTTTTTTTTTTTTGATGGTTCCCTGGCCAGGAATCGAACCCAGGCCGTGGCATTGAGAGTGCTGAAGCCTAGCCACAACCAGCAGAGAACCCTCAGCTTTCTTCTTTGGTTGTTTATTACTGCAGAGTTTATGTTCATGTGCTGAAGTCATTACTAATACTAACTTTTAAAACAAATTCTCCCCTTATAATCTTAGAACTGTTTTGATAAACAGAGAAGATAAAGGGAAACAGTTAATCAGATTATTAAATGAATGTTCCTGTGACCTCAAATATGATTATCTTTACTATCTACCCATGTAAGGTATGTTTTATAAAAGTATGTATTGCAATTTTTATTACAATTTTTTAGTGTGCATTTAAATCTTCAAAAATTTAGAATAAAATATCTGGGAAATCTCTGAAGCAGTTGTGGAAACCCTTTGATTTCTCCTTATATTTAATAACATAGTTTGGAAATAAAGTCCATAGATAATAAGGCCACAACTGAATAGAATAACTTTAAAAAAATTTAAAAGCACTACCCACAAAATTCAGTTTTATTACCTCACACCCCATCTACTTTTCCAGCAATTTGCACATTTTTCTTTACCCTAACTTTTATCTAAGGAAAAGGTCTCTGGTTCTTAGGCTAACTAATCCCTTCACTTTTGCTCTAGTCACACATTTTCTTCAAAAATCACTTCATCACTTTTTCCTTCACTCCCTCGAATCTTAAACTCTCTTCATGTACTTGTTTGTTCTTAGTAAGTTTATAGTTCCCATCCTAAAATCACAATAGAAATGCTCCTCTTATCCTTTATCCTTATCTAGTTACTGAGATGTTGCTACGTTTGCTGTCACATTTAAATGCTTTGAAGGTACAGGAGTAGTTCTAAATTCAGGTTTGCCATTTGCTCTCCTCCTAGTCACTGTTCAAGCCATAGCAGTCATGCTTCTGTTCTTGCTACAAAGAAAATCTCTCTACAAGGTCATCCATCAGTAACCTTGTAACTTCATTTCTATTTTTTTAATTGTTAAACTTACTGGGGTGACATTGTGAGCAAAAATTACATAGGTTCCAAGTGTACAATTCTACAGTGCATCGTCTCTGTGTGGCATTCTGTGTTCGCCACCCAGAGTCAGTTCTCTTTCCATCACCATGTATTTGGCTCCCCATCGCTCCTCCCAGCTCCCTCCCTTACCCTCAGGTAACCACTAAACTATTGACTGTGTCCATGAGCTTTTGTTTCTTTGTTGCTTATGACTCAGCTATAAGAAAAGATGAAATACTGCCATTTGCAACAAAATGAATGGATCTTGAGATCATCATGCTAAGCGAAATAAGCCAGACAGAAAAAAAACCAAGAACCATTTTGACAGAGTGGACAGAAGGGTGAATGTGAGCAGGAAAGGGAGGGGTTGTCCTGGTCCATTATCAGCTGCTGCTAAATTAAAAGGATAAAGAGAAGGTCTGTGGAAAGGGGAACTTGCCTGTAAAGAGGACTATTTACAGGTGCCCTGAAATAAGCCCTGGCCCATCATCAGCTACTCAAATTGAAAAGGAGAAAGCCCCACCTATTCAACCATAGGCCCTGCTTCCCCAAATCATTGTTATGTAGCTTTGGTCCTTTTCAGAAGGATCAAGCTAGAAAAAAAGGGGGAAGAACCTACACCCAGAGATACAAAAATTTCCAAAGGAAGGAGGGCTGCTTCCTACTCTTGGGTCAGCCCACTCCACCATCTCAGAGTGTACTTTAACTTTTAACTTTTCTTTTTTTTTTTTTTTTTTTTTTTTTTTTTTTTTTTTTTTTTTTTTTTTGCTTTTTGGTATGTGGGTAGCTCCCTGACTGGGAATCGAACCCAGGCCGCAGCGCTGACAGCGCCAGCGCCGAAGCCTTAAGCCACTACACCATCAGGGAACTCCTTAACTTTTCTATAATAAACTCTAACTGTTCCATATTTTCACAAACTGTCTCTTGACTGAATTCTTTCCTTTGAGAGTCAAAGAACCGAGGGAAAATCGTGGTTTCACAGTAACAATGTGACTTCACTCACATACGGAATATCAGTCTCTATATTAACTCTTCATTTTAGGTGATCCCTCTGAAAACACTCTTTTTTTTTTTTTTTAATTGCACTATTAACTTCTTTACCATTTTGGTATCTGTGGATCCTTTAGTATCTTAGTCTTTTTTCTCCTTTCGTCCAGCTTTCTTTGATACCTTCAAAAGCTGTTCTTCTCTCCCTTTTCAGAAATGAGTCTTTCAGAGTTCTATCCCTGGACTTTTCTGCTCACTCTTTATACCTTCCCTGGGAGATACCGTCGGTAACCACAGTTTCAATACCTCTCAAACCTTGATCTCTCTTCTGAACTCAGACAAGTGTTACTGAACACACTCTCTGTTGTTTTCCATCAGCATTTTAAAATTAAAATGTCTATTATGTACTTTATGCATTTCCGCCCTCCATCTTTTTCTCCAAGTGTTTACCCAATTGTAAATTGTGCCCACAGCTATCTAATTGCCAAAATCAGAAACCTGCCCATTATCTCCTCAACTTCTTTCTTCTCAGTTCTCACATCCGACAAGTCCACACATTCTATGGATTCTACATCCAAATGGAACTCATCTCCTCCATTCTTTTCTCATTACCATGATTTTAGTTCTTGTAGAGACCGTTGCAATACGTTTCTGGATGGTTTTCTTGTCTTCTTCCTCTACACTCTACTCCACTCTTCACTCTGATACTAAAATTATCTTTCAAAAATTTCTGTCACTTCCTGTCTGCAAAACATTTTGTTCTTATTAGAATGAAATCCAAACTTTATTAGCATAGCGTTTAACACACATTATGGTCTACTCCTAAGTTACTGATTTTACTGCCATGTCAATCCATTTCCTATGTACCATAATGAATAGTCAGCTAAAACCATCACATTTCATGAAATAGAAGATTCCATTGATTAAAAGATATGTGCAGCTTTCAGAGATATTAAAATGTGAACGTTAAAATTATTTAAATGTGTCATTGCCCTTTCTTAACTGAGACATCTAATTTCCCAGTTCCATTCATTGGCATATTCCTCTCCATTTGGAATGCCTATTTTCTCATTTCTAGTTTGAGAATATCATTTCATTTCCAAGACCCAGGTGAAATGACATTTCCATTACAAAGATTTAAATAACTCTCTTTTTTCAGCAGTTGCTCTCTTTTTATATATGTCCTGTCAAGCATTGTCCTTTGGTTCTATATCATGCCTTTTGATTATTAGATAGTATCTAATTTTATTATTAATAATTATATTACCTTATATATTATTTTCTTACTAAATATAATTAATTAAATTATATCATATGCTCTATTCAACACTATCTAAATCAATTGAATTTAATTAATCAATTCTCTTATTTCTTAAACAAATACTAAGTTTCATTATATGTTGGCTACTCTGCTAGGCACATTGTAGTTGGAAATCTAGAATTAGTTGGTTGTCTTAATGTTAGCTAGCATGCTTCTCATTACTACTAGAAACAGAACAAGCACAGTATTGGTTATAAAATCCAGGACACTTCTGATTATGAAAGGAGGCCCTTATTTTTAATTATATTGTTTACATGCACAACAGGTAAACCAGGATGCATAGTCACTATCTTCACTGGTTTCCCAGAAACTAGAGTTTTAAGCAAAAACTCATGGGCTCATACTTTATAAAGGAGTACATCCCAGGGAGAAAGAATGAGGAAAACTGGGGTTTCAGGAGGGAAGGACAGGGGAGACAAATAAAATACACATTGTCTAGCTGCCCAATCAGGATTAAGTATGACAGATTACTCAATTGTGTGTGACCTTCTGAAAGACAATAAACACTTCTCACAACAGTCCATCCAGTTGAGGAAGGGAAAAGTATTTATGCTGCACTTCCAGGATGTGTGTATGTGAGATGGAGTGGATTCCTGGGGCCTCAGTCCTCTCAGTCAATATGGACAGAGATGGGGCAAACATGATGCGAGGTACTATCAGGTTGTTCTGTGTGGAGTTGCCCAGTGACCTCAGTTTTAGTTACTTTATAATTGGCACAGGAATAAATTACCCAAAGCCCTAGTGATAAGTGAAGTTAGTAGGATGTGAACTACACATAAGAGGCATCTGCTATAATCAATCAAATTAAATAGTTAAAACGGACAAAAAAGTCTTTGAGTCTTAGAATTGGTTAATGGTAATTAACCAATGTCCAGTTTGATAGTACTCAAAATTCTGCTGAAGTATGCAGAAAACATATGGAATCTGTGTATATTTACTTGATTAATATCATTGACTGTTATGACTTATATTCATGTAAGAGCAATACACATACTTGCATTAAAAATATTTTTGTTGTAAAAATAATCACCTTACACTGTTATTCATAATAGCTATAGCCTAAAAAAAATTTTAAAAAGTTTTTTTCAAACACATGATGTAAAAACATTAAGTACAAATATTTATTAACAATTTTGTAATGGAGGTAGCAATTAAATGAACATAACTATCATGGAGCTCAAAACACGCGGATAGCTCCTAGAAAAAAATTATCTATTGACCTACTTAACTATCTACAACTGACCCAATCAATGATAAGACTAGGCTCCATCAAAATTTGTGAACTACCATCTAATATTAAAGCTGTGACTTTTAGCTCAAGTTAGAAATGTAAGTTATTAGGGGTCATAACAAAAAAAAAACAAAACGCTGTGTTGATATTGCTAAATAGGTACATGTCAACAACACTGAATTGGTACCAAAAGGTCCACATACCAAATAAGTAGATTAAAATGGAGCAGCATTATCCTTTTGCTGTTGTTGTTAAAAGAATTGACGCCTGCTTTAATAACTCAGTTTATTTTGCTAGAGGGAATACTCTAGTACTTTACTGAAAAGAATAAACTTAACAAATAATAAGAAATAGGTATTCATAAACATATTGATAAGACAAAATTGGTCAATATTTGTTTTGATGGGTATTAACTAGCTGGACAACCTTAGGTAATTCTTTTATCTTTTGAGCTTCATATTCTTCATTCTTTAAATAGGAAAATACTAGTAGTACAAAACATCCCAAAAAATACATATTTTGATATTCTCAATAGCTATAGTGCTATAAACATAGGATATGGTTATTTGAAAAACAGCAACATTGCATGGGTTAAGAAACTGGTAGAAATAAAATAGCTTAGCTATACAGCTCCCAGTGTTTGTCTTATTCCCTACTAGGTTTTCAATCAACTACTTTTGTAGTGGTGTGGAGGGAGCTCAGATGATACCCATGAAGGGAATTCCAACAAGAAGAAACTCAGAGTTTCACTAGGCACATCCATTTCTTGTATTAATTAAACCTGAGGTATTTTGAATTTTGCCACCATTGATATATTTGTTAGTTTAAATCCAAGATACATGATATAATTTTAATAAACTTACTCTAACAACATGAAAAGGACTGGTATTAACTTTGATTTCTAGGTCATATATTTTATCTCTGACCCATAATTGAAAATACCTGACAATTATCAGCCTTTTTTCCTCACATGTAAATATTTCTAACATTAGGATGCATCTTACAATTAATGGTTCTTAAATTCAATGAGATATAGGAAGATATGGTTTGAAGTTACACTTACAATGATTTTCACCACCAATAGCGCATTTGTGTGATACAAAAATAAAATGCCTGCTAACCTGCCATATTTTTAAAAATTTTGTTATCAAACATTAAAATTATTAACTAATAATTAACTATTTTTTTCCAGTTAATCGAAAGGATGTAACAGCCAATCAAATCTTTGAATTAATATAAGATAGCCGAGTGTTGCCATACTGAGTTGTACAATTTCTACCATTTTGGCATTTTGCTTTGTAGATAAATACATGATTTATATATTGAGTTTTTTGAAATACTGAAAATAGCTCAAAGGCTGTCATTACTATTTCATGGGCCCCTAGGAGACCAGAGACACCATGTCGGGAATTACCATGCTAGAAGAATATACATTTCTGAATTATAATAACTTCTCATGTTGTTTCACAGATTAATAACTTCTGTGTAGGCCCATGGCATAGGACTTCTTTATTTTATTTGGGTTTGATTGTTATACTAATAAGGAAATATGAATACTCTGTAAATCATTTATATTTTAAGGCATTCTATACTGTTTGGAATGTGTAGGAGTCTAAAATACTAAGAATTCATAGGACTTCAATAGAAACAGTAAAAGCATGTTGTAAAGATTATATTGGAGCTATGTAATGTTCTATCATATGTTTAATGTAAGATCTTATTTTTGAAGTTATAATGCTCATGAATGAAATAATAGTAAGTGAAAAAATATAACTTCCAACTATATATACAGATATATATCAATTTTATTTTTAAAAGGGTTATATATGTGTGTATGTGTAAATGTATAAATATAAATATAAATGTATAATTGCTGGAAGAAAATACAACAGAATAGTTAACAGTAAGTGGTAGATTTACATACAAATGTTTATTGTTTTTTCTCTATACTTGTATTTACATGATTATTTATAAGAACCATATATTAGTTTTATGTTTAGAATATAATTAGCATTATTAAAAAATTAAGCTACAGGAAAAAACAAATGGCTCATTTCTCCACTTTAATTCCCCATCAAGGACTGCTAACCACTTCCTCCTTCACAAATGATATAATATGTCCTCCGAAGGCAGAACTTCCTTTTCTTCCTAAATGGCTAGTCCCCACTCATGGGCAGAATGGTTTTTACTGTGGCTTAGATTTACTTTCTGGTTCCCATTAATGTTCTCAAAATAATTTAGATACACAGTGTAGCTGATGTTGTAATATATGATCTCATTAATTCCCAAATTACTTAAAATAAGAATATATGGTTAATCAATCTCTGTATTTCTATGAGTGTTGTATATCATAGGTGCTCACTACTAATTTTTTGGGAACACTTGAAAAATTTTGGTTGCTGCCAAATAATGCTGACCCCACTCTGAAATGGTGCAATATCATATGCCGTTTTATATTTATGAACTTCATCTCTTTATTTTTAACTTATTAATTTTATAAAACACTTTATACTTTTTTAAAAATAAGGATTCATAAACACTTTTACTACCTTTTAAAATTCAGAAAAGTAAGGCATCTTGTTTAGATCTGTATAATTTAATTTCTCATTGTTTATCATGTACCTCATAAACTCATCTCTTATGAATTACCTTATCAAATAACTATATAAATAATTTCTAGATAATGTGTAAAGCCTATTATATAAATTTCCATAAAATTTAAAATTCAGGCCTCCTGAAAGTTGCTGTGGCATACTAGTTACACATACAGGCCCTGGAGCTGGACCCATGAACCTGGAGCCATGAGAATGTGCCTTACAAATTTCTGACTACAAAGAGCCTTCCTGATAGCCTTACCAAAGCGCCCTTACACTGCATGGCACTTCAAGATTCTTCCATTCAACCTCCCTTCCCCCCATTCTTTGCAAGGGATTCAGACTTGCATTGCCCCTTGACAGCTCTCTCAGTCTTCCCCAGCTCTCTCTCCACTTTCTCTCACAAGTGCATTCCCTAATGAAATATTTGTACATTTAATTCCATTTTAGTGCCTGTCTCTTGGAGGACCTGGCCTAACATGAACCCACTTGAAAAAAAATATTGAATTGAAACCCAATAGCCAAGAACTCCTGTTGTTCCAAAGTACATGTCCAAAAGAAATGAGTGTGTATTTCCACAAAAAGACTGATACAGGAATGCCCATAGCATTTGTATTGATAATAGTCCCAAAGTGGAAGCAACCCAAATGTTCTTCAGTAGGAGAATGAACAAATTTGTTAAATTCATAAAATGAAATACTCTGTAGCAATAAAAACGAGCTACTAGTACACCAAACAACATAATTGAATGTCAACTCTTTGGGAGTGAAATAAGCCCAAAACAAATAAGTATATGTATACTACATAATTCTATTTTTATAAATTTCAAGAACAGAAAAAGATTGATATGTAATGATAAAAATAATAAAATGTCATAAAAATATTCCTTATCCGGTTGGTGGTAACACAATTAAAAATTATGTTAAAATGTGTAAAAATTACTGAACTGAATGTTTAAGAACAGGTCACTTTGTGTACAGTACTATAGGTTTCTTATTCCTCATTAAAGAAATGAAAGTAAAGTAATAATACATTAATTATATGGCAAGTACAATATGTAGATATGTATGGGTATACATACATATATATGTATATAACTATAGTTATCCTGTTAAATTTCTGTTTCTATAAGTAGTTTGCCACTAAAATAATTTTCTGAATTATTATCCATCTCTTTACTTTTTAATGTTCATTTAAGTATTCATGAAAGAAAACAGGATAAATTGATGAACTACAGGTTAAAAAACTACCTTGAAAAATGGCTTGAGTGCTAGCAATTTCTCTAGAATCATTGTGCTGCAAAGGAAAGTCCCTGATGTGTTTTAGTAGGCAGATCCAGTAAAGAGATATTTTTGGCACAAAACTTATCTCTAGCTACAGGGAAATGTACCTCATTCAAGTAAGAACTTCCATATGACGTAGAATGACAATCGTTGAAAGAGTAGTAGAAATGCCATTCTGTCTTTCAGCTGCTATAATTGGGTAGTTATATTTTGGGGAAAAATATGTTTAACTTCCTTCCTCATGGCTACTGTCAATTTTTTTCTTGAGAGCTAGACATGTTTTTGTGCTTGAATTGATTCTGAGATTTTTTTTTTTTACTAGACATAGGGGAGATATTTTTCTTTGAGTGCCGCTGATGAAGAGAGGTTCTTAATTTTAAATAAGAATTTTATACAATATTTTTCCATACCTTTCATTAGTGTGATCAATTTTTCCACTTAATGCTGATAAAATCTGTGGAAATGACAAAAAAAAAATCATTCCTGTGGGTGTGCCTTCAGAGAAAAGATCAATGTAATTATTAAAAATACTTGCCATGAAGAGGTCTCTTTTTTATTTGTATATTGAACTTAAAATATTGCAGGGCAATGAGTTCTTATGAATTGTGTATAACTTAGTAGTTTTATTTAAAGGATATGGAACTTTGAAGGAGTATGTAAAAATTCCTTAGTATTTATCAATCCTCCATCTTCAATTTACTGAATAAAATGTAACAGTTTCTATAAGCGGAGCCCTAACACCCAGGTAGATATGTCCTACCTGAATACGCCAAGTAAAGGAAAAGAAGGCCTTGGAATTGAAGGAAGCCTTAAGACAATAAATGACTCTCAAAATGTGGTCTGGACCTTCCTCTTTGTTACCTGGATATATTACTATTTTAAAATTCAGGATCTTGCACCCCTTCCACAAATTTATGGGCACAGAGCCTGGAAATCCACATTTTGAACGTGCTACCCAGATAATTCTTAGTAACAAATTCTTTTTTTTTTAATCAAGACTGAGTTTGATAGGCATTCTCATAAAACTACAATGAATTGTGTCTCCTAAAATTACTCATTCCACAGTATAAACTAGCACCAAGAAGGCAAGGCAAACAACAGAGATGCATAGTCTGGTATATCTGTTATTCAAAAAGAATTTTAAATGATCTGGCCTATTCATTACTATTACATCACTCTAGTAAGTAGCTGTATTTTGTCCTCAGACAAGCAAGAAATTTGTTTTACTTTTATCATGTAATGATATCTACAAAGAAGTCAGGAATGTTACACAATTAGAAGTTAATTCTGGCATAAGTAATTGTTCTATCTTATGATTAAAAAAAGGGAATTGTAAAATTATAGAAAATGAACGACAGAGCCACCATGCTATTTCTTGTCCCTTTACTATTAATCTAAAATTGTGTTAGTGAATTCAAAGGTGTAAAAGAGAAAGTCTTCCTGGACTCATATGTTTGAAAAAGAACCAGGTGAAAGACAAGCATCTGAGACTTGCAGTTTCTATTCTAAAGACATGATTCAGTTTCATGCCTGAAAGCTTGAAATTCTTAACATAAGACACACTTTTAAATCTAGCACGAATGTGAGAAATAAAGGCAAAAACATTTCATTGTGAAATTGTATTTCCTTTAGAGTTTGAAGTGGGTTTAAGTGGAGCTGTTAAATTTTACCAATTTAAAATGTGCAAGACTTGTCTATTATAATGATGCCAGCTCACCTTTCACAGGGTATTGGGGAAACAGCCAGTTTTCTTCTACTTACTGAATGAAGAGCATCTAATCTGAAGTAGGGACCCTTGTTTAGGGTTCAAAATTCAATGTCGTCTCCATTGCGGGGTTTTGGCTTGCTTGTTTATTGGTCTTTTTACTTTGACTAACTCATTGAAGAAATGGTAGTAATAATAGCCAATTTAACCTCTTCATATTAAATTGTAGTGCAACTCTGATGTGAGTAAAAATTCAAAAATAAGGTAAATAGCTAGATCTTTTTATTGTAATATTGCCAAAGTATTGCCAATTTTTATTATAGTATTTTATTATGAATTTTTATTGTCGTAAGAGAAAAAGATACAATGAGAAAAAGTGGTGTTGTCCCTCTTCTCTTCTTCCTGCTATCCATGAATAGGTAATGATGTCCTTGCTTTACTGACAGAAGATATTATCAATTTTTTCTGTAGGTTTTTTCCTGAGGTTCAGTTTTTATAAGGAAAGTTAATAAAATATGAAAATAATTTTGATAGTTGTTAAAAATAATGCTTTGAGATTATGAGATGAATTGAAAATTATCCTTTGTAAAGAAGTTCACACAAAAGTCTTAATGTAAATTATAATGTAGCCATGGGCATGAAAGCACTTGATACTTATAGAAGTACTGTTTCTAAAAAAATTTATAAAATATTACATATTTATAAGTTTGTGAACTCACATGTAATATTCCATTATATTAAAATATATCCATTTATAAAGCATTATATGTATGTTATATAAACCAGCAGTGCCAAAAAATATATACTCATTTTAAGGGATGTTATCTATGTATTACCTTTTGAAGTTGAATCGAATTATGGTAGCAACGTATAGTACGACGTTCGCTCAAGCAGTGTTAATCAAATGCATGCTAGCTAGCGTCACCATGTGACAGGCAGGACAGACAAGGAAAATGGTAGAAGTACAGTTGTTGGAGGAGCTCAAGATCATTTTGAAGTGGTATTTGAAATTCGAGAACATTGTTTAAGTTTCCCCCACGTTCTCCTGGCTTAACACTCCTTGACTTCTATTTATGGGGGAGCTTAAAAGATGTGTTGTACTATAGAAAACTAGCTACACTGGTGGTACTTAGGGAAGAAATTGAAATGGCATGCGAAGCAATACAAGTGGACACTTTGATCAATGTTATTCAAATAGTAGATCACTGTAATCAGGAGTGTCTGGATGCTGATGGTAACCACTTTGGGCACCTTTTGTAATTGCAGAAGTCAGATGTGACTTGTATTCATCTTTTGTTATTGGTATACATTGAGTATGACCATTTTAATACAGTTTTTTCTTTCTTAAAATGTGTATACATTTTTGGCACCCTCTGCATGTGCAAATTATGAAGCTACATCTCTTTATCTTTCTACAGATGTCATAAGATTCATGTACTCTTCTTTTAGAGAGAGTTCCCTTGGAGAGCCTGGCACTAGCTCTGGAACCACTCCTACATCTGTCATACACCCAGAATGCTTCAAGTCTAGGGTCACTCAGTGGACTCTCCAGACAGTACCTAGTCACAGTTTTACTACATTTACACTTTGAGTTTCATATGTGGAAACAGGAAATCAGTCTTTCCCATAAGAAACAAAACACATGAAGGAAAGTATGAGACAGTAGAAGAGCTGTACATTTCTCTCCCCTAAACCCCATTTTTCAGAGCTATTAGAATTTGTTACAGCTCCAGCCACTTCAGGAGGATGCATTTCTCTATCTGCGAATCAAATGGGTACTTTTAACCATTTCACAATTTTGACATTCAGTTAGTAAGCCTTTCTTAAATTAATCTGTGTACCGATTTAAGGACTTGAAGAAAGAGTATAGGCAGCTTCATAAAATATGCACAGTGAAGCACAAATAGCATGTTTGTGGCTAAATGATATTTGACTCTATTTGCAAGGCTGGCAATTATAGAGTAAATGCTGGAAATCAACCTTCTCTTTTAAAGGAAGGAACAGATTGTTCTCATATCATTGATTTATAGAGACCTGTTTAAAAGAAAAACACAGAATGTCTATTTGACTTGTCAAACATAAAAAGAATCTTAGGCTTTGGAGCTAGGAATATAATTTTGTCAGCAAACTGATGCAAGTCTGAGACCAGACTCTATCATCAACAGTGATTGGGCCTTGGGCAACTGATTTAATCCCTCTAAGTTTTAGCATCTTCATCTGTAAAGTGAAGCTACTCCATTCAAAATGTATTCAACCAACATGTATGTACTCTGCACAAGATTTGCAAAACATATGATGATAGTACTTACTTCATAATACTGTTGCAAAGACTGAAAAAGATGGTGGAAATCGTATTTTTAGAATAACTCTGGTATATAGAAAGGCACTCAGTAAAGACCCATTAAAATATTTTGTTGACTCCTCCTCTTCATTACATAACTTTTTATTTGGTGAATCATGTTCATCAAAAACAAACAAACTTTAATATAGCCAATTCTCTAGAAATTAAAAATGGTTGTGGGGGGAGAGGATCATCAAGAACAAAGCTGTCTGTGGCCTTCGTAGAGGTAATGAAATGTACTGTGTTACTAGGTTGTAGGTGAAATTTTTATTTGAGATTTTTTTCATTCCCAGCAAACATAAAACCCATACTATTAATACTTCAGAATGAACTGAAAAGCAAACTCTGGATATTTTTCTATGCTGTGCTTTCTGTTGTTTTGGTTGTTCTTTGTTTTGTTGTTAGAGCTACATTGTTTCTTTCCCCTCTTTTGGGAATAAGAAAATTTTTTCTTGTTCACTTATCCTTAGATTTTCCTCTAAAAGACGAAATTTGCTTTTCAATTGCATAATATGATATTGCATCATGTAAATTTAGTATGATCCTATGCAAAACTAACTAAAAATTTAGGATGCAACCTCAAACAAATTCACTCAAAGGCAACTGAAATATGGCAAGTGACAATAAGATTACTTTTTCTCCCCACTAAAAAAGAATGATAATTAAGAAACTTGCTACAAAGGAAGGTTTATTTTTGAATATTGGCTGAATGAGATTTAGGGGCTCAGCAAGGTGCTAGGATTCTGAGAATGTTGCAGAATATCAAAGACCTATTGTCAGTTTTGAGTAGTGAAATGCAAGCAATATGTAAATCTCCTTATATCAATCATCAAAACCTCAAAGATCTTTTATTCTTGGTTTTGTAAATCAAAACACATTCTGATTTTTAAAATAGCAGCATAGTTATGAATAAAGATTAAGAGCAAATTCTAAACAATTATAGAAAAAGATATAGAAACAGAGGTATTATATATACATCTTCTCTACATATTCTCTATATTATGATTCTCCATAATTGAAGGGAAAAATAGGTGCCCAATAAATAATAAAGAAAATAATGGTTGACCAACGAAGCTGAATGTTTTATTTTTATACATCCACTAAAACATTTACAGGTATCAAATTAGCCACATATTTTTGGAATCATATAAAAATCCCTTGTGTTGTTGGTGCATCGATAAGTGGGTATTTTTAAATAATGCCTTGGTATGAAATATATATAACATAAAATTAACATTTTAAAATAAGCAATTCAATGACATTTACTACATGCACAACACTGAGAAGTTTATCTAGTTCAAACATTTCCATCATGCCAAATTAAAGCCCCTTTACCCATTAACCAATTCCCTTCATTCTTTCCTCCCTCTAGTTCTTAGCATTGTCTCTTAGATTTTATATTTGGCATAATATTTTGAAGGCTCATCCATGTTATAGTGTATATCATCAATACTTCATTTATTTTTATGCTTGAGTGATACAAAGTCTGACAATTAAGTTCCCAAACTTATCCTAGAAAAAGTGCTACATAGAGAACTGCTGAATATCACTATGGTCACCTTCTAAGTACTCCACTTGGGAAGGTATGCATCGATGCCAGCATCTAGTCCACCTTTCAAAGCAATTTTGGAACTCTTTCTGGCATGGCCATCAGAGCTGTCATTGTATTATCCTTGATGTCCTCCATGTCATCAAAATGTCTTCCTTTCAAATTTCCTTTATCTTCAGGTAAAGAAAAAAGTCACTGGGGGCCAGATCAGGTAACTAGGGACAGTGTTCCAATACAGTTATTTGTTTACTGGCTAAAAACTCCCTCACAGACAGTGCCTTGTGAACTGGTGCATTGTTGTGATCAATAGCCATGAGTTGTTGGCAAAAAGTTTAGGTCATTTTCATCTAACTTTTTCACACAGCCTTTTCAGCACTTCCAAATAGTAAACTTGTTTGACTGTCCAGTTGATAGAAATTTAAAATGAACAATCCCTCTGATATCAAAAAAGGTTAGCAACATCATTTTGACTCTTGATTTGGACGGAAGGAACTTTTTTGGTCATGGAAAATTGGTTGACTTCCGTTATGCATTTTGAGGCTTTGTTTTAGGATCATATTGGCACACCCATGTTTCATCACCAGTGACAACACAGCCCAAGACATCGTCTTGCCTCTCTGAAAGGTCTTAGCAAATTTCAACTCCCCTTTACTTTTGTACATTGCTGAGCTCCTTTGGGACCAATTTTGCACATGCCAAGAGTTTCAGTTAAGATTTTCCTTATTCTCTATCAATGTTTACTTGGTCTGCTGTGCTTCTCACAATCAGCTGATGATTTTGATGTACAAATTAGTGAATTTTGCAATGCTTTTATCAGTTCTGCTTGTTACTGGTCACCGTGATTTCTCTTCATCAGTGATGCTTTCTCTCTCATCAGAAAAAACTTCATCCATTTGTACACTGTTGTTTTTTCTGCAAGGCATTATGCCCATAAACTTGCACTAACATGTCTCTAATTTCACCTCCACTCTTGCCAAGTTTAACAAGAAATTTAATGTTTGTTCATTGCTCTAATTCAAGCTCTGACATTCTCCCATCAGCACACAAAAACACGCAACGACAATAATGAACACCACTCAGCAAGAAACTGCCACATGTCAGCACAAACACAGCTGTGAGATACAGATATACCAAGGTTATGACACCTTACTGAGTTGTTTGTACAGTGCTGCCAACGTAAGCTGCATGGTAGTAAGTTCAAGAACTTAGTTGTTACATCTGGTAGTCTATGGATATACCACAATTTGTTTCTTCATCCATCCATTGATTGATAATTGAGCTGTTTCCACATTTTACTATTGTGAAGACTGCTGTTATGAATATGAGTGCTTCTTTGAGTACTTCTTTTCAATGAGTGGAATTCTGGGTCTTATGGTGAATGTTTTGAAAACCCACCGAACTATCCTCCAGTGGCTGCATCAATTTACATTTTCACCAGCAATACATGACTTTCAATTTCTCCACATCCTCCACAGCATGTGTCATTTTCCTTCTTTTTAAATTATTGTTTTAATCATTCTACTCAGTGTAAGTGGTAATTCACAGTGGTTTGATATGCATTTTCCTAAGAGGTAATAATGTTGAGCACCTTTTCACATGTTTGTTTTCCATTTGTATATCTTCTTTAGAAAAATATCTCTTCCAGATTTTAACAATTTTTATATTGGATTGTTTCTATTTTTTCTGAAATATGAGGACTGTCTGAAAAAAAATCCAGCCATAAATGACTATTTTTCATATTACATAGCTGGATACTTTCCAGACAGCCCTCATATATACCCTAACCCTTATAGGATATGTAGTTTAAAAATATTTTCTCTTATTCTCTAAGTTGTCTTTTCAATGTTTTGAAAATATCCTGATACATAAGATCTTTTAATTTTGATGATACCCAATTATTTTGTCATTTGTTGCTCATACTTTGGTGTCATATCTAAGAATCCATTACTAAATCCAAGATCATGAAGGTTTATGTTTTGTTCCAAGAGTTTTAAGACTTTAGCTTTTATATTTAGGTTATTGACCCATTTTGAGTTAATTTTTTTATATGGTATGTGGTATAGTGTCTAACTTCATTATTTGGCATGTGAATATTTAGTTGTTCCAGTACCATTTGTTGAAGAGACAGTTATTTCCCTCAGTGAATTTCCTTAGGACTCTTGTCAAATGTAATTGACCATAGATGTACAAGTTTATTTCTGGACTTTCAATTCTATGTCATCAGTTTATGTGCCCATCCTATGCCATTACTGCAATAATTAGATTGCTATAGTCTTGCAGTGTTTTTAAATCAGGAAGCATGTTGTCTTTAACTTGTCTTTTTTTCAAGATTGTCTTGACTATCTGGAACCCCTTGCAATTCCATATGAATTTAAGGAGCAGCTTTTCCATTTTTGCAAAAAAAACCTTGAGATTTTGATAGGGATTGCATTGAAGCTGTAGATCACACTGGGTGGTATTGACATCTTAGCAATATGGAGTATCTTAATTCATGACCTTCAGAAGTCTTTCATTTATGTAAGTCTTTCTTAATTTCTTGCAGCAATATTTTATAGTTTTTGGTATATAAGTCTTTACCTCTATGGAATGTATTCCTAGTTACTTTACTCTTTTGGACACTGTTGTAAGTGGAATTGTTTGTTGTTATTATTATTATTTTTATTGGTTGTTTATTGCATATGTATAAACAACTGATTTGGGGATATTGGTCTTATACCATGAAGCTTTGCAGAATTCATTTCTTAGCTCTAGTGTCTTTTTTTGATTTGGAGAAATTTCTACCTATAAGACTGTGTCATCTACAAATAGAGGTATTTTTATTTCTTCTTTTATTTAAATGTATTTAATTTATTGATAGATTAATTGATTGATTAATTTTGGTGCCTAATTGCTCTGGATAGCACAATGTTTGATCCTAAGTGTTGTTAAGGCTGCAATCTTTGTCTTTTTTATAATTTTAGGAGAAAAAGATTCAGTCTTTCAATATAAAATAAGATGTTTATCTCTGTGTTTGTTATAAATACGCTCTTCATGTTGAGAAAGTTCTCTTCTATTCTCAGTTTTCCTGATACATTTATTAATAAGAGAGTGTCAAAAGAGTTTGTCAAATTATTTTCTGCAACAATTACAGTGATCATGTGGTGTTTTTTTCCTGTTTGTTCTTTTACTATGACAAATTATATTCATTGTTTTTCTTATGTTGAAGCACCCTTGCATTGCTAAGAATCATACATAATCTTTTTGAATATATTATTGGCTGGTTCAGTTTGCTAGCACTCTGTTCATTTTTGTGTCTATAATCATAAGGTATATAGTCTGTAATATTTTTCCTTGTGAAATCTTTATCTAGCTATTGTATTGAATAAGTGATTTTATATAAACAGTTTAAAGTGTTTTCTTCTCTTCCTATCCCCTCCCTCCTTCTTCTTCAAGAGTGTGAGAAAGAGAAATATCAGTTCTTTAAATGTGGGGTAGAATTCACCAGTGAAAACATCTGGTCCTGGAATTTTCTTTTGGAGAAATGTTGTTTTATTTGTTTTTTTTTAAAGTTTTTTTTTTTTTTTTTTTTTTTTTTTTTTTTTTTTTTTTTTTTTTTTTTTTTTTTTGGTATGTGGGTAGTTCCCTGGCTGGGAATCGAACCCAGGCCACAGCGTTGACAGCGCCGAAGCCTTAAGCCACTACACCACCAGGGAACTCCTATTTGTTTGTTTTTTAATGTAATGTAGTACTAGAAGTCTTAACCAGAGCAATTATGTAAGAAAAAGAAATAAATACATTCAAATAGGAAGGAAGAAATGAAATGGTCACTATTTGCAGACGAGATACTATATATAGAAAACCCTAAGGACTGCACCAAAGAAGAAAAAAAAAGGAAAAAAAAAAGAACTGTTGGAACTAATAAATGAATTTAATTGAGTTGCAGGATACAAAATCAGTGTAAGTACATATTGGTTGCATTTCTATATATAGTTCTATATATAAACCACCAAAAAGAGAAAATAAGAAAACAATCCCATTTATAATTGCATCAAAAAGAATAAAATTCCTAGGAATAAATTTAACCAATGAGGTGAAAGACATTATACACTGAAAACTGTAGGACATTGATGAAAGAAATTGAAGACAAGAATAAATAACCCTCATGGGTTAGAGGATTTAATATTTTTAAAATGTTCATACTACCCAAAGCAATTTACAGATTTAATGCAAGCCTTAGCAAAACTCCAATGGCATTTTCCCTAGAAATAGAACAAATGATCTAAAATTTGTGTGCGACTACAAAATATCTTACATAGCCAAGGCAATCTTAAGAAAGAAGAACAAATTGAAGGCCTTACACTGCCTGATTTCAAACTACATTACAAAATTATAGTAATCAAGAGTATGGTATTTGCAATAAAAAAAGACACATAGATCAATGGAACAGAATAGAAATAAACCTATGCATATATGTTCATTTAATTTACATTAAGGGAGTCAATAATAATAAATGGAGAATGAACAAGGTCTTCAATAAATAGTGTTGGGAAAACTGGACAGCCATATGAAAAAGAATGAAATCAGACTACTATGTAACATTAGACACAACAATTATTTCCAAATGTATTAAAGACTTGAATGTAAGATTTGAAATCATAAAACTCCTCCAAGAAAACAGAGGCAATAAGCTCCTTGACTTGGTTTTAGAAATAATTTTTTTTTTCTATTTGACATAAAAAACAAAGACAACAAAAGCAAAAATAAGCAAGTGGGACTACATCAAACTAAAAAGCTCTGTACAGCAAAGAAAACCATAAAGAAAATGAAACGACAACATACCAAATGGGAGAAAAATATTTGCAAATTATATATCTGAAAAGGAGTTGATATCCTAATTATAGAAAGAACTTAACTTTATAGGGAAAGAAAAGAAAAAAATAAACTGATTTAAAAATCTGTTTAGACATTTTCCAAAGAACACATATAGGTGGCCAACAGGTACATGAGAAGTTACTCAACATCTCTAATCATTAGGAAAATGCAAGTCAAAACTGCAATGAGATATTACCTCACACCTGTCAGAATGGCTATTATCAAAATCACAAGAAATAACAAGTGTTGGCTAGGATGAGAGAAAAGGTAACCTTGTGCACTGGTGGTGAAAACGTAAATTGGTGCAGCCACTATGAAAAACATATGGAGGTTCCTCAAAAAATGAAAGTAGAACTTCTATATGATACTTTAATTAAACTTTTGGGTATGTATCCAAAGAAAATAAAAACACTAATTAGAAAATATATAAAAATAAAATCCCATGTTCATTTTAAGCATTATTTAGAAAAGCAAAGTTATGGAATCAACCTAAGTGTCTAAGGACAGAAGAATGGATAAAGAAAATGTGATTATATACATATGATGTACTGTATTTTTTGTGTGTAAGATATACTCCTATGTAAGATTACCCCTACTTTTCTAACCCTACATTAAGCGGCCTTCTCAACTGGTTACTCCCATGTATAAGATGACCCCAATTTTTGGTCTAACAATTTTAGGCTAAAGTATTGTCTTATACAGGGAAAAATATAGTATATCCATGCACATATATATCATATATATCTCATGTATACACACACAGTTGTACATATGTGTGTGTATATACACATATATACATATATATATGTGTGTGTGTATACACACGCGCGCACACACACACACACACACACACACACACAATGGGATATCATTCAGCCACAAGAAAAGAATGAAATCTTGTCCTTTGCAAGAGGATGAATGGACCTTGACAGCATTATCCTATGTTAAATAAGTCAGACAGAGAAAGATAAATACCATATGGTCACACGTACATTTAGGATATAAAACAAAACAAAACAAAACAAAAAATGAAACAAAAACCAAGCTCCTAGAAACAGAGAACAGATTGGTTGTTGCTAGAGGTGGGTGGTAAGCCAAATGAATGAAGGGAATCAAAAGCTACAGACTTCCAGTTAAAAAAAAATACCGGTTTTCCAAAGTGATTGTACCACTTCACACTTTCACCAGTAGTGTAAGAGAATGCCAGTTATACCACATCCTCCTCAACACTTGGTATCGTAGACATTATGATGATGATGTTTTGGTATCTCATTTAGTTTAATTGTCCTTTCTCTGAAGACTAATGATGTTAAGGATATTTTCATTTGCTTTGTGGCCATTCATGTATCTTTTTTTGTGTGAAATATCTATTCCAGTCTTTTCTCTGAGTTTTAATTGGGTTGTTTGTACTCTTAACATTGAGTTGTAAAAATGTTTTATATATTATGAAATCAACTTCTTTGTGGATAAGTATATTATGAATAGGTTCTCAGTATATGGCTTTTGACTTTTATTTTTAAATGTTGTCTTCCAAAGAATAGATTTTAATTTTAATGAAATTCAACTTATGAATTTTTTTCTTTTATGCATACTAGTTTTTGTTATCTGGGAAATCTTTCCTAGACCAAGGTTGCATACATTTTCTCCTTTATTTTATTCTAGAATGTTGATATTTTAACTCTTTCATTTAAGTAACATAATCCACTTCAAGTGATAATTTCTTTTGTGAATAGCATCTTTTCTGTGATTCAGGAAGCTTGAGAATGTCATTAACTCTTTGCTGGAGAATATAGGAATACCACTGACAACAAACATAACACATTTATTTTTTAGGGAGGCCATTGAAATAAATGTATTACAGCTTTGTGAATTAAATGTGATATCATGTTTACTATAAAATGTATAAAGTCCTTAGTTTTTAAGACTTAAATCTTAATAATGTTAAGCAGATGCTACCTAAATAGTATTGCATTTATTTTCATGAACATTTTTCTGATTCAAATGTGTAATCCTCAGCACCCAACTCCACTATGTTCAGCAGTGACTAAATCAGTCAAGAATACAAGCTTTACAGAGGGAATTCAACAATGTGAAGCTAAATTATCTATGCATTTACCCTTGGACCAGCAAAAGGACTTCTAGGATTGGATCCCAAAGACAAAATAGTAAAAATGCAAAAGATCTTGGCAGAAGACCATTTATCATAACTATACTGTAATAGCAGAAGGCTGAAACCAAACATTATCAGTTGAGGTTTTGAATAAACTACAGTTCATCTGCATTTTGTAGTACTATGCAGCTATTAAAGAAATGGTGACTATATTCAAACATGGCTATGTAAAGGTCTCCAAAACGTATTGTTAACTGAACAACAAATTAAGGAGAAAAGTGTGAGTAATATGTGTCTATTTATTTAATGAAGGAAGTGAGAATAAAAATTATATGTAATATATGTAGATAATTAAAATTGTATGTAATATTGATATACAATTTCATAGCTTTGAAAATAGGTAACCCCCAAAATAATAATAAAATGGGAAAATATATGTAAGAGGAGGAAATAGGTTGGTGGAATCGGGTTAAAAAATAGACTTCACAGAACATACTGTATTTCATACATTTGATTTAAAACTATGTAAATGTTTTACATAATTATAAGAAATATCTAAATTCTAACAGGAGCATCTAAGACCAAAAAAAAAAAATTACAATAATAGCAATGCATCATCAAGTTGGTACCTCAGTCACACCATGAAAAATTATATCTGATTATTCAAGATAGTAATTTTATGATTAATTCCTGGAGAAATATGGCATAAAAAATTACAAAATAAATCTCATGATATCTTTTGTAATCATATTTTAGTAAGACTAATTTTAGTATTCTGAAATCAAGTTATATATATTTAAGAAAAGAGATGTATTTATAAATTAAAGACATGAAGTAAATGTCTTAAATTCTTACATTTTAACTGGAAATATTCATATAAATTTCTATCATGTTTCTCTTACTGAAAAAAAAAGAGGAAGAAAAAACCTATAGCTCTGTCCAGTGAATCAGTTTCATAGTACTAATTGCCTCTTTAGCACCAAAATTATTGTGTTTAAGTAACATTTCACATTAAAACGCTACAGGCCTAGAGCAGGAAGGCAGGAAATGTACAAAGTAGCTTGGAAAATCAGGTTATAACAGAAAGCAATAAAGCTATCAAAGACAATTAAAGTTAGATCAACCAGATTTGGGAGGCAATTTGAAGAGACTCCTACCGGATAAAGTGAGACATTGGAGAATATTCTAATAATAAAATAAGTGGATTGAAATACAGCAAACCTCTAAAGATCCATCAGTTCATAATAGTATAAAATACTCACTGGTCACTAAATCAGTCATGTATTACCAATAGTCTTATGAAATAAACCACCCCAAATCTCTATGGCTTAAGCAAAAAATCATGAATTCTTTCTCACATGTCTTTGGGTCTCCTGAAGGTCAGGTGCTCTAGTTAGGTTTGCCTGGCCTTGACTCCAAACAGCCGAAAGGGTCCGGTTCTCACCTGCATTTCGGTCATTCTCCTTAGATAGGCAGCAGATGCATTCTTCTTATGATAATGACAGAAGGCAAGAAAGAAAACCAAATCAAACAAGCACATGTCAAGCTTTTTATTGCTTCATGGTTGCTAACATGCCTTTAGCCAGAGTAAGTCTCATGCCTGAGCCCAAAGTAAAGAAAGAGAAAAACATCCCTTCTACTAAATGAATTGAAAAGTAATATGCAAGGATGTAGACATAGATAGGATGAAGAATTAATGTTAATAATTTAATCTCCCACAGTCCTTATGGTACCTTCTCTACAGAATGAACTAATATTCTAAAATACCAATAAATAAGACAATAGTCTTGAAAATATTTATTTTGCCTTTCCAGTAAAACTATACATCAAGATATCAAAAGAGTTGACGGAGAATGTATTTCTTTATCTAATAACTGAACAAAGAATGATAATTAGAATACCACCATTCTTGAATATTTCAGAATTAGAATATCATCATTCTCTACCTGTAATGAAATAAGATATTGGCTCACTATCACCATTGCTAGATAAAAACATTACATAAAAATTTTATGGAGTAAGAAAACTAACGATAACGCCAAAGTAATCAGGAAGTAATTTAGAACCAACCTAAATAGATTGTCACTGGCCAAAGATGACAAAATTTGAACATTAATAAGAGTAATAACAGCAGTAGATCATGATCCATTAAAATATTTAAATGCATAAATCATAAAGATATTGAACACAAATAATATTCAAGCTAGAAAAACTAACACATTGTTGACGTTTGGATGATAGAAAAAAAATAAAGCCATTATTTTAAACACAGGAAAATAAAGAAAACAGGCATTTATCCAGCTTTTCCTGTATGAGCTGTGACTCAGGGTAACCAAATAGCTGATAAAAGAAAGTTATTCTTTATAGGAGTGTTTCAGTTAATAAATTAATAAAGATTGAATGAATTAGAATATCACTATTTTACAACCTCTAATTAAGTAATAGATTTAAGCTAACAGTACCCAAAGAAAGACAAACACATATTACATAACTCTTTAATAAAATGCATAATGCTACCTATAAAGCAGTATTCCCAAAACCTTCTAACTTCAATCTAATCAACTCTCTAGATCTCACTTCTAATTTACATGAAATGTAGGGAAGACATGTTATAATACATTAAACCATGGGGTGCAATTTGTAAAACCCAGAGTGTAGGAAACTATAATATAGAAACTGCACAACTAAGATTATCCATGAATTAATCATTGCTGAAGTTGAATGAAGGAACACAGAGGTTTCAGTCTGGTTTTTGCATATATCTCAATCTGAATAATATTTTTTTCTTAAAATAAAGTTAATGTGCATTTTTTAAAGTGAAGCATGGTTTAAACAGATAAAATAAGTCTTGTTTTGGCAGTGGAGAGCTCTAGTTATCCTTTAAGTTGTCTGATGAGAGAATCAGAGTAACAGTAGCTAGTGGACATTTTCTGAACCACTGAGCTCCCATCTGAAAACCATTTAGAATGACAGCTTTTATCAATGACATTCAGACATTAAAAACAACACTAAATGTGTGCTGGTGTTTAAGATTCAGAAGGTAATCTCTCATCTAGCTCAGTAACTAAAACTACTGGAAGAGAAGCTTGAACAATTATTTAAAAACAAAATCACCCATGTGACCAGAGTCATTCATTAGGTTAAATATGTTCCCTGCATGTTTGATGATCAAACATCCTAAGTAACTTTATGATGGTATGTCCTCACAAATAATTGTAAGTTTCATAATCAGAAATTCTTGTGAGACAGTCAATGAATTGCCACCAATACTTAAATTAAGGAAGTGAGATGGGGATATGGTGACTCTCCTTTACTGTCATTCATTCCTTTATAATACATGAAGGACTGGCATTGAATGACATTTATTATGTGCCACGGATTCTTGTGTGCTAGAGCTATCCTCTTAATTGCTTTTATCTTGTTAAGCCTCTTCAAGAGAATAATCTAGTAAGAATTTTAGTAGTGCAAAGACAATGTGACTGCAAAGAAAACTATGCAAGGACTACTATTAAGAAATATTTATCAGTGTTCTCCTTGCCTTAACTACAGAGGCTTTTGTTTACAAATGGGATTTTGTGTGGATGTAATATCTAGCTGATTTCTCTAGACTTAAATTTCACAGGGAAAAGCATTATTTATTGGATATGTGACTTTGGATCAATGATATTTATTGACTTTGATTATGCTTTTTAACTGAGGGTAATGCGAAGTGTTAGCATTAGAAAGTATGTAAAATGTATTGAATTGTATGTGTGAAGTCACCTAGTAAATCATAAATCTTTAATTTGGAAGAGATAAGGATTGAGCACACAGTCAAGGTCTAGAAAGTTGGATGCAGAGAGAAAGATGTACCATTTTAAACAGGACAGAGAACAACAGTACTGTCCTGTTTCAAACACTGTGCATGGTCAGCCTAGTCTCACTGGGCTAAATTCAAGGTGTCAGTAGGCTGACCCTATGTACCATTTGAAATGGGACAGTATTATTGTTTTCAGTCCTAGTTAAAATGGTACATCTGGCCAGCCTAATATGAGTAGATAGTCACACATGAATGCAAGTGTCCCTCTGTGACATCCATGGATGAATGTGCTCATGCAACTTGTCTTGTATTGGTTAAGTTGACCAAAATGCAAATACTCTAATTCTAGGAAGGAAATTAATAAGTAATTCATACTAGTATTACAAAAATTAAGAACATATAATTCCTGGACTCTCTGATAGGTTCATTTCTAGAGCAGGAATACTATTACATACAACCAGGTGAATTCCTGATCTGGCTCTGTATGTCAGCTCTCATCCCCATAGAGGATACTTACAGCCATACAATATAACATAAACCATGAACTCCCCAGAAAAAATGTCAGAGAGAAATCTAAATTACAGTAGTTACTCAGCCACGACTCTTGTTATTGATCATGCTATTTTGTTATTTTGCTGTTTAGAATGTGGGAAATAACTGTCATATGTTTCTCTGCATTTGGAAGCTACCAAGGAAATGAGCACAGCTCCTTCGAAGGCTAACTCGTTCCATCAAATGACTACCCCCAAAACATTGTGTGCGTGTGTGTGTGTGTGTGTGTGTGTGTATATACACACCATATGTATCTGTGTATATGTATATATATATACCAGTCACAAACAGAAGTATTAATACCCAGTGGTACTTAAGGTTTAGGATACAGCAGAATTATATGGGGATGAAGGTTTCTGTGTTCTCATCTTAGAAGATTCCTATCGATTAAATATTGGAGCAGGCTCAGGAATCTCTATTATAGTGAAAAACCAAGGTGTTTTCAACATGTGTCAGTCCTGAAACATGATTATCATAAACACTAACAAGTTGACACAATATGAAAAGAAATAGAAATTAGAAAACCTACATTTACTCTTCATGAAGATTATAAAAATATCAATGCTCTCATTTTAAGAATTTGTAGGTGTATTTGTAAGCATGTGATCTATATTGTATTAATATAATTACATGCAATATTTTCTGACTCAGTTATTAATTTTTTAATGTAAAATAGTTGAAATGATAAATTTCCCACAAGTTAAGTAAAATTGAAGTCCAGATCACCTAAGCATAGCACTCACCAATTACTGTCACTTTTTAGTATACCAAATATATTCTTATCTAAATTTCTAAACTGCACACCTTAATAAAAGTCACTTGCTATGAAAACCCCATGAAAACTTAAAGAGATATAAACTGCTAAGTCTTTTTATTTCTTTGGCATTGTTTTGAATATAGCCAGGCACAGTCTTTTGCCATTTTGTACCACATAGCTACCCTTAAGAAAACTTTCTTCTTTCAGTATATACAAGAAATAGTGAACCATCATTAAGAATCTACCCAAGTGTTCCTCCAGCTCTAATCCTTGAATAACCTGCAATAGAATCACTTGGTATTTATTATGAAGTACGGATTCCTAGACACCCTCCCTTACACATATTAAATCAGAATCTGGTTGGAGGGGGGCTATAGGATGATCACAAATATCTATAAGTAAATAATTTCCAGTTTTAAGTTTGAGATGCACCACATAAGATGGTGCAGACTCCTCTCATTAAGTGTAACTGAGAGGGAAAAAGTTAGGTTGCTTGAATTTTCACTCTATTTTCTGGAACTGTTACTTTCAATAGTGACAATGGAAAGCCTCCAATGTACTGCCAGGGCTAGGATAAGGAGAGTGAGGCACTTGCCTGGGTGTAAAAATTAAAAAGTGGTGAAAAAGTAAGAAAATAAATAATAATAACAGGATATGATGCTGTGCCAACCCATATTGAAACTGAAATTAAATAATAATTAAAAGAAATAAAATAAAATCTTGCCTGTATTTATATTTTTAATTTTTTGTTCATGAATATTTTTATTAATTTTATTTTTTAAATAGTACATTAAAATATTATTTCTCTTTATTACTGTGTTTTTCAGCTCCCCCTTAATTTTTGCACCAGAGGCAAATACCTCATCTTGGTTCTGCTTCTACTTCTCTGCACTGTCATGAATGGAATTGCCCCAGATATTTAAAAGCATATAGACATCAAACATGATAGGTTATTTCTCTCCAAATGCAGCTTTGGGGTAAATATGTTTCTGCCTGCAATTATTCTCCCCCAAATTAATCAGAACCATTATGCAATGAAGCCAAATGAACTTATGTTTTCCTAGACTGAGTGCCTTGAAATATATGATTTGGTTAATAATATTTTTTTTATTAACCAGTAATGTACTAAAAATGAAATAAAGTGAGGAGGCAGATGCATCAAGAAAAAAGTCATACAAAATTGAAATGCCTATACCTTGGTTTGGGTATAAAGTGGAAAACACTGATTTGATTAAATAATTGTTCTCCTCAACAATTAATAATAGCTTTATTTTTTTGTTATTTGGGTCTATTTTGTTGTTATTATTAAAGAATATGCTTTTGAAGTCCCATGACCGAGAAGAAGAAATGCAAGCCAAGTATTTGATTGCTTACTAAGTACTTGTTGTGACATGTATTCATAGAAGCAGATTTTGTCATATTGGCTTTTTCACTATTGCAGAGTTTCACTATTGTCTTCATTAGACTAAAACAGCTTGTTTAAAACCTACACGTGGCAGGACTCTTTTGAAAATTGTTTGTTCAAACGTGGCATAGATTTGCAGACTAAAAAGTAATAAGAAATCTGAAACATAAACTTAAGTTAGCCTTTTGAGCATAGTTTAAGGAGCCAGGGTTTGTTTAATTGTGGAAATTGAAAAATGGACTGATGACAACACAACATGTTGGTGATACTTTCCTAAATGCCTCCAAAAGAAAAAGAGCAAGTTAGCACTGGAGATGTTCACCAATATGTTGGTAGAGAGTGTCTCTAGAAACATGACCTAGGTGCTTTTAACTTCCTGTAAAAAAGTACATTAATTTTTAGAATGAGATTGTTTTGCCTATATACAAAATATTATCATAGTTGTCACTTTCAGAAAGTATTCATATCCTAATATTTGTGGAAAATATTTTGGGTTGGCACCTAAAAGGAAATTATTTTTTTGTGTTATAAAAATTGAGGCCTTAAATTGCATCAGTTTTGTGTAGTAAAATTTTCAGATATTAAAATTCTAAATTGATAATCTATAAAAATGATTATGTTCTTGTCCTACACAATGGTGGAGAAATGGTCAGGAAGACTACTTTAGGTCATTTTAAGCTTCAGTCCTATTATTCAAAATGATTTTTCAAAAAATGAAAAAGAGTACTACAGAAAATTTTGCTGGTTTCATTAAGTTACTGAATGGATGGGGGTTCTCCAACCCTATTCTAACATGGGGGAGGAGTTCCCCACACCAACAAACAATTATTGGACACCGTAGGGTGTTAGAGAATTCAACTCAATTCTGATATTATCTACTCGGAGACAGCATCAGACTCCACAGGTTAAGCGTTCAGTCCTACAAGACTTTAACTTATCTCCACACACACTTCAGATGCCAGCCTCAAGTCCAGCCTCTGTGCTTCTGGCTATCTACAGATTAGAGGTTCCAATGACCCCTCCTTAGGTTCAATTAGTTTTCTAGAACAGCTCACAGAACTCAGGAAAATGATAACAAAAGCCTGGTTAATTTAAGCAAAATAAATTTTAAAAGTTCTAGCAATTCCTTAATATATAGGAATATGGATTTTTTCCTTTGTCTCAAGCCTGTTTGGCAATTTAATAAGGGAGAATGAGACTTATTTATATACCATTTTCACTTATATTTTGCATCAAATTTAACTATTACTATTTCATTTTAGCTATTTTCTAGTTATTCTCTCTCTCTCTCTGTTTTTTTTTTTACCTATTTATTAAACAAATACTGATGGTGTACCTCCCAAATGCCAGACACTGTGTGAGATCCTTAGGAAATTGAGGCAAACAAGTCAAATAAAATGACTGTCCTCAGGAAGCAAATGCTATAGAATTTGTACTCAGTTCCCTGGCAAGAAAATACCAAGTAAAACATTTCAAAACATCCTGTCCATAATTCTGGACATGGTGCTTATTCTAGAATCTCTCTATCTTGGAGAAAACATTTTCAAAGACATTTAAATTTTCATGGTGAGAATTTTCTAGATTATTTTGAAAAATAAAGCAACGGAAAATGGGATGATACATGCTCCTATTACTCATTTGGTGACAAATGCCTTTTTAATAAAGCCCAGTGTACTTATTATCATGGTACTGTCACATAATAATTTTGCTTTGATGTTGAAGTCAAATGCATTCATGATTTAAACTTTACAGGGAATAGTTCTATGTACCCTTACCTAGGTACACATTAATAATTTACACATTGGACAACTATGATTTATTTACATGGTTTAAAATGCTTGAAAATTTACAAACATAATGAAAAGCATAACTGCACATGGGATTAATTTTCTGGTAGAAGATGAAATTCAGCATAAAGTTATGTATTCCATGAGGAAATACACTCTGTCTTCTGCGCCTACTAGATAAAGAATAAGGCCTTGATAAAAATACAGACTTGTCTTGGCATCTTTCCAATAGTGTAGTTTACAAATCCCTTGTTGTACCATAGATTTTTTTTTTAAGTAATACAGAGAATGGACACTCTTTGAGGTTTCACTTCAGAGATGATAGAATGGTTAATGTAAACTAACTGCTCCACCAGGAACAACTAGTAAAATCTTCAAAAGAAGTTTACAAGACTCGGAACAGAATGATGACACCCAAGATTACTGGGCAATGACAACTAATAGTAAGTAAGTGCATTTTGATTATACTGAGAGTCTGCTGTACTGTTACTTTAATGGCATTTACCTTAGGAGAAAGGCTAAGAAATAAAAAAATAGAATGTGACATTCAATCAAAATTTATTTGACAAAGTTATTTGACAAAGAAAACAAAATGATTGAAAAAAACAAATTTTAAAAAAAGGAGAAAAATAAAATAACAAATGTTTCAGATATTGGAGTTATCAGATACAAAATCTGCCATAATTGTGTTAATATATGAAGAAGATAGACAATATGATGAAATATTTTATCAAAAACTGGAATAAAAAATAATGCAGTAAAACTTCCTTAAGTGGAAAACATTAAGTCACTTAAGTAAAAACTTAAATGAGATAGGTTAAAGTCAGCAGAACAAAAAGTTAGCAAACTAGATATTAAGTCAATAAAAAAATATTGAGTAGATCATAGAAATAAAAAAAAGGAAATAAAAAAATGACAAGACATATAGAATGTGGTGAAATTATCTAACATACTCATATGTGAAACTGCAGTTCAAGCAAAAAAGAAGAAATGTGATAAAGTTTAAGCAATATGTGATTAGATATTGATTAAAAATCTAAAAGTCACCACTGGGGTTGAAAAGACACATTACCTTAAGGAATCAGCAAGATGAGTTTGACAGCTGACATTTCAACATAATTAATGAAAGTCAGAAAATATTTGGATGATATTTTTTAAATGGTGAAAAAAAATTTCAAACAAGAATTTTCTATAAACTAAAATTTTCTTTTAAAAATGAAAGCAAAAAAATATATTGAGGAAAAAAACTGAAATTTTGTCACCAGTAGACCCACACTAAATGAAATAACAAAGAAATACAAAGATAAATAAGTAAATCCAATGAAAATGAGTAAATGAAAGAAGTAATAAGCTATGGAAAAGTTAAGTATGTGGATAATTGCAAACATTGACCTATAGAATAAAAATTGTAATGCGTCATAATGTACAAATATAGTACAAGACAACAATAGCACAAAAGCCAGAAAAGGACAAGAGTGTTAAAGGGTTTTAAAGTCATTATGTTGCCCTAGAAATATTAATTTATATTAGGCTTAAATAAGTACACATGCTATATATAATCCTAGGAAACCTCTAAATTAAATGATACAAATAATCTCATAATTCAATATAATGTAATAAAGGAAAGGAGAAAAGAAACCAAGAATAGGTAGAGCAATTATGAAATAAATAGTAAAATAGTAGATTTAGGGGTTCCCTGGTGTAATGGCTAGGCTTTGGGCTCTCAACGCCATGGCCTGGGTTCGATTCCCAGCCAGTGAACTAAGCCCCCCACCGCAAAATAGTAGGTTTATACCTAATTATATCAGTAACTACTTAAGTATAAATAGACAAAGAATTCCTAGTAAAAGGCAAAGATTGTTATACAGAATTTTAAAATTCAACCAATTTAGAGAGAATCATGTTAAATATAAACATATATAAATATTAAAGTAAAAGGTTAAAACAAAGACATACCTCAGAAAATTGGGTTAGCTACACTAATATCTGTAAAAAATAAACTTTAAGAACAGAACCAGCAGTATTATTGGAAATAAAAAGAGAATAATTTATTGATTAAAAATTTCATCACCAGGAATATGTAACATTTTTATTCATCAAAATATAGTGACAAATATATAAAAATATAAGAATATATTTACAACAAAATATATTAAGTAAATTTTACAGGACATAAGCGATATATAATATATGAATTACATGGTAAATAAACTCTATCTAATTGACATAGAACACATGCACAATTGTGGAACAAACATTCTTTTCAAATGTATGTGCACTACCTTAAAAATTAACATATACAAGTCCTTAAAATAACTTCCCATAAATTTCACAGGATTGGGATCATAAAGAATATGAATTCTGAATGCATAATATTATTTTTAAAATCCCCTATTGTTTGGAAGTTAAGTCAGACATTTTTAATCTATGGATAAAAAAAAACATTTACAAATGTAAAAAAAGATTTTACCTAAATAATTTTAAAAACCAAAAGTGAATTTATATGGAAAAGATATGCTATAAAAAGTAAACAAAGACAAACATCGATCCTTAGGAAAGGTGATTAAAGTTAGTAACTCCCTACTATGAGTTAGAAAGGTAAAAAGAGAAGAATAAAAATTACTAATACCAGGAGAAAAGGAACATCTCTAAAGATGTGATATGAATGAAAAAATATATAAGGTTTTAGCTTAGATGACTTCACTGGTGAATATTCTACCAAGTGTTTAATGAGAAACAATACCTACAGTGCATAAACCCTTTGATAGAATAGAGAAGGAAACAGGTACCATCTTGGTTTATATGGATAACATTACTTTGTTCCAAAATTACAGGTTAGTTCCCCTTCATGAATTTAGGTGCAGAGATCCTGTATAAAATATTACCAAACAAAATTAATAAAAGAATAATATGTCATAAACAAGTAGAGTGTATGCCAGAAATGTAATCGTGGTTAACATTTGAAAATTAACTAGTGTTGTTAATCATATTAACAGGGGAAAGAAGAAAAATTACATGGCTGTATCAAAAGATATTGAAATAGCATTTGATGGAATCCACAATATTAATAGTGAGATTATCAAGGAATTTACTTAATCTGATAAATAATATGTTATAAATAAAATTCAATAGGCATGGCATAATGTTAAATTAATAAAAGCTAACAGATATTATATTTCATTATAAAGGTTTATTAATTGAAGCAACAAAGCAGACCAGTGAAACAAAATAGTGTATAGACTTATACTCACATACTTTAACACTTGATTACTTACTTACTTACTTAATTTTTATTGTTAAATTTATTGGGATGATGTTGGTTAGTAAAAATTATATAAGTTCCAAGTGTACACTGTAGAAAAATAAGGAAATTATGGTCTTTTCAGTGTATTGTTCTGAGTTAACTGGATATATATATTTTTTTAATTGTTAGACTTATTGAGGTGACATTGGTCAACAAGAATTACATAGGTTCCAGGTGTACAGTTCTACAGTGCATTGTCTATCTGTTGCATTATATGTTCACCACCCAGTGTCAGTTCTCTTTCCATTACCATGTATTTGGCTCCCCCTTCCTCCTCTCCTACCCCCTCTCCCCTTGCCCCCAGGTAACCACTAAACTACTGAGTGTATCCATGAGTTTATTTGTTTGTTTTTTTCTTTGTTCTTTCAGTTTTATATTCTGCATATGTGTGAAGTCACATGATTCTTGTTTTTTTTTCTGTCTGGCTTACTTCACTTAGCATGATGTTCTCGAGGTCCATCTATTTCGTTGCAATTGGCAGTATTTTCTCTTAGAGTTGAGTAATACTGCATTGTGTATAGGTACCACAGCTTCTTTACCCACTCATCTATCGAAAGACACTTTGGTTGTTTCCATGTCTTGGCCACCGTGAACAGTGCTGCAATGAACATTGGGGTTCATAAGTCTTTGCAGACTAAAGTTTTTAAAACAGAAGGGGGATTGCTGGGTCACATGGTAACTCCATTCCCAGTTTTCTGAGGAACCTCCACCCTGCCTTCCACAGTGGTTGTACCAGTTTGCACTCCCACCAGCAGTGTGCGAGAGTTCCTTTTTCTCCACATCCTCTCCAGCATCTGTTATTCCTTGTCTTGTTGATAACAGCCATTCTCACAGGTGTGAGGTGGGATCTCATTGTGTTTTAGGTTAGCATTTCCCTGATAGCTTGGATATTCTTATCAAGAAAAAATAATCCCTGATGTAATGTTGATCTAAATGTAAAATATTTTAAGTGTTTACAACATAACATAGGAAAAATATGACTCAAGAAAGGCAATGTTTCTTAAATAGAACACAAAAAACAACCACAAAGGAAAATATTAATAAAATTGACTGCATTGACATTTAAGTTTCCTCTTTATAAAAAGAAACCATAAAGGAAGCACATAGTTAAGCTACCAAGAAGGAGAAGCTATTTCAATACACATAAATGTAAAATAAGTCACATCCAGAATATATAAAAACTCCTACAGTTGAGTTTGAGGACAGGTAATGAAATAGAAAAATGGGAAAATATACTTGAATAGACTACTTTCCAAAAGAGGATATCCTAATGGCCTATATGAATAGGTACTCAACATCATTAGTCCTGTGGAAAGTGAAAAATAAAACCACAGAAAGATACCAATAAGATCAATTAAAATATCTGAAATTAAAGTGATTGATAAGTATTTGTTAACTAGAAAGTGAGAAACTCTTACTCACTGCTGTTCAGAGCGCAAACTGTTAACAACTTTGGAAATTTGTTTTGCACAACTAGTGAAGATGACCCATGACCCAGCATTTCCACACTTAGGCGTGGACTCAATGAAATTGTGGATTTATTTGTACAAAATAACCATATAAAAGTGTTTATAACATATTATTTGTGTTAGATATGGAAGACCATCCAATGATTTATTAACATTAACTAGATGAATAAATATTAGTATATTTATAAAACTGAATGCCTGCAGCATTGAAAATGAACAAATTACTGTTGCAATACAACAACATGGATGGATCTCACAAACATAATATTGACACAAAGGAGAACATACTGGATTGTTCCATTTATATAAATTCGAGAAAGAGTCACAACAATTAATTTGGAGGATTAGAAATAAAGATATTGATTACATTATGGAGGAAGTGATAAAAAATGTCTGGAAAATATGAGTTCAATATTCTATTATTTTATCTTGATGAAAGCTACATGGATGTGTTCATCCTTTGAAATTCCTCAAGCTCTAGATTTATGTTTTCTGTATTGTATTATGTCATACTATAATAAATAAGTTAATTTTTTAAATATTGCTGATACTAAATCACTGGCAAACTATTTCTTTTTCTTGTCCTAATACCCTATCCAATACCTATGTATACCTAAAATGTATTGAGATATATCCATTTGGGCAATGTGTTCTTGCTTTCTCTATTGTGTTTTTTTTAAATTTTCTCTCTACCTATATTCAATCTCTTAAAAATTAAAGAAGACTCAAGAATAATAATTTTATATTACATCTTATAGTTTTCTGTCTTTAAAAAATACTATAACAAAATGCTAAACAAAATATAGGCTTTTGTCTTAATCATCTGGTCCTCACTTTATGAGGAAATCATCCCTGAGTTTGGGGGCAAGTTAATTACCATCTCTAAGCGCTATTTTGTTGAGACAGAGAGAGAGAGAGAGAGAGAGAGAGAGAGAGAGAGAGAGCGAAGGGTTAGAAAGTGAGAGAGTGACAGAGAGAGGGAATGAATGAATTTATGTCTACTTCTCAAAGTTGTTATATGGATTAAATGTATATGACGGCTGTCTGGAAAAAATCCAGCCATAAATGCCACTATTTTTCATATTACATGGCTGGATACTTCCTGGACAGACCTTGTATATATAAAATCCTCTAACAAACTGCCTCATATACATATTTTCTCCATATTGATACTTTCCCAACTTTTCTATCATATACACTGTATTAATTTCCTAAGGATATCATAAAAAATCATAAACTATTTGGTTTAAAACAGCATAAATTTATTTTCTCACAATTTGGGAGGCTAGAAGCCTGAAATCAAAATATCAGCGTGGTGGTCCTTTCTTGAAACCCAAAGAATCGGTTCCATGTTTCTCTCAGAGTTTCTGGGGGTTGCCAGCATTCTTTGGTATTTGATGGCTTATAGTTGCATCATTCCAATTTCTATGTCTTTATATGGCTATCTTCCTCATGTTTCCTCCATCTTCAAATCTCTCTCCCTCCTTATAAGGACACTAGTCATTGGATTTAGGACTGCCCTAATCCAGTAAGACCCCATCTTAACTTTATTACATCTGCAAAGGCCTATTTTCAACTGAGGTCACATTCATAAATACCTGGGATGAGAACTTCAAGATATTTTTTTTTGGGGGGGGATTCAATTTAACCCACAACATATATTAATATAAAGCAGGCATTAAGCTAGAAGAAGCTAAGAAATTTACCTACAGTGCCAAACAGCTAGTAACAAACCTAGAACTAGAAAACATATGTAACTTAGAATCCAGTGTTTCCTTTAACATATCAAGTTACTTAAAAAACCATCACATGGAGTTCCCTGGTGGTGTAGTGGCTGAAGGCTTCGGTGCTGTCAATGCTGCAGCCTGGGTTCGATTCCCAGCCAGGGAACTACCCACATTAAAAAAAACAACAACAAAAACCTCACCATGATTCCCAAAGTAAACTTTTAATCTTTATTTTATCAATTTATCTACTCTATATGCTTGGTTGAATTTAGAACATGTAATTACGTTTTTTGAAATGTTAAACTGAAAAGAGAAAAAATACGTGAGTGTGAGTTGGCATGTGTACTCATATGTGTGAACCCAAATGTGAAGGTGACAAAATGGCAGCTCGTGCGTCATTTCCAACCAGCAAAGAAGTTTGTTTTGCCCTGTGCATTATTGTGGAGGTGATTATTTTTCAATGAGTTAAGATTTTTAAAAACCAGAAGATTACACATAAAATTTCAGATTTCCGGCTATTCTTGACAAATTGTATGATCTGGCAACACTAGATCCCCATGCCCACAAGCTGCTGGAGGTGAGGAGTGGACGCCCTTGGAAGAGAAGTATGTGATTTTCAGTTGGCCACAGAGTCGTTATTTCACCTGTTCGATGCACCTCACTTGGGTATGGCACAGGCCAGACTTTCTTGGTCATTTCTATCTGCTCTCCTTGATCAAGAGAAAATTAAATTGCCTAATACTGAACAACAGTGCCATTCAATGAGATGTCTAGATCAAGTGCACAAATATAATTTAGGGTTAGTTCATCTCTTTTTATTTTTATTTTTCCTTCAGCAAAAGCAAAGCTCTTATAAAAATAAAACTTTTGTCAAAAGCCTAAGATTACTTTTTGTATAAAGAAGTAGGTATTATTACTCTAATTTGTGATGTTCCAATGAGTTATATCTAATAGCTACCACTGTCTAACATACTTAGCTCTATTTTATACATATAGAATTATTTAAATATATAATCATATATTTCATTTAATTATACATATAAAACTATTTAAATATATAGTCACATACTAGGGCTGTCAGGAAAAAATTCAGCCATAAATGCCTCTATTTTTCACACTACATGTCTGAATACTTTCCAGACAGCTCTTGTATATTTAAATAACTTTATAACTATATGGAAAACATTATTAAGCAGATGAAGCAGAGAAAAAAGAAACTGGATATAAAAGGTAAACATGAGAACAGAAGAAGGAGAAAGCCCTGAAAGAATGAGGCCTTACAATTATTTATAAAGGTGGGGGACAGTAGTTTGAAAGTGACAGGAATGGGAAACAAAAACAAAAACACAAGATGTTTTTAAAAGCTAACTACAAAGCATTTCAGTATGCCACTGCAGAGGATTGATTCCACAAGTTTCTCGGTGCAGAAGTGGGCTGCTATGAAGCAAAGATTCAATAAAGCTCTGAATCTCACTGGTGTCTACGACTTCAGCACAGCCCTCTTGTTCTTCCCTCAGAAGCCACAGGAAGGAAAATTAAACAGGACCGATTAAATTAAACAAAATCTCTGGTTTCAAGGACCCAATGCAAGGAAGTGTAAATAGTTTCTAATGAATGAGAAAATGCCTTTCCTGGAGTCTGGCACTTGGGAACGGAAGGGATTGACTTCAGGTGAGGGTGGGGGAGAGATAGTAAAGAGACAAAGTTGGGTTATGGGAAGAGAAATGAATTCTTACAGGGGATAAGGAAGACAGGCTCAAGCATGCAACTATTCACTGAGTAAGGGAAGAGAACCCCCAGGCAGGGGCTTAGTTTAGTAGCTGCTGGTCTTCTTAAGAAAGAATTTTCATCGTTGTGGGGGAAGGAGGGGCAGGAGAACCAGTGGCAAAAATGCACTGGGACGTTAGAGCTGTCCTAGGTATAAAAAGCACTGCCCATCTAAGACACTGCAGGGTTCCCACCTTGAAACCTCTCTAGTGGATTTATCTTTCGGAACTTACCTGCTTCTCAAGTACCTATCCATATGCTTTCTCTATTGTAGCTCGAGTCCTTAATATTACTCTCATTATTCGTAGCCATTTTAAAATCTCATGTTCTCTATTCTGATTACTGAAAAATTATATAATCCTGTGAAAGTAGCCTAATTTTACTATGCTGAAGATTTTTTTTCAAGGAGTGCGAAAGAATTTAACATACTGAGTTTGCTTATTTTTCCTGAAAGTAACTTAATAAACTTCATAGAAAATGTGTGGACTTTTCTGTATGTAAATTCCAGTATGTTTATTCCAGTTTATAGCGGAGTCCAAAGTTCAAAGTTCTAGACCTGATAGCATCTCCTTGCATTTAAAAGATCCTTTTGTTGTGTTGAAAATGAGATTCATATAGCAGCATGTTCAATAATGATTCATCAACTTTTGTAACTAGAAAACTCATATTTATTTATATAAAAAAACAGCTAGAGACATTTAATCACAAACCAGATAGTAAGATATATTTATTATTAAAATAAATAAGTCATTAAGTAAACAATAGCATTCCAATTATGCAACAACAATGCTATAATTGGTTAGAGGAATTCACTATCTGAAATTTAGTTGAGAATATTATGTAATCTAATCTCTCCTCAGTAATACCATTATTACAGTAGAAAAACTGGTTTCATTTTGATCACTTGAATCACAGCAAAATAGAAATTCCCTCAGAGTGATATATCTTATTGCTCTCTTGCTTACCATTTTTAGTGGAAAGGTATTTAATGCATATCAACCCATGTTTTCCCCTCATTATTATCACTGTTTTTTCTTAAGTCACTTGTATTAGTAAAGTTACACTCCCTTCCAATTTGATATCTATCTTGAAATTCATGGGTATCTCAAAGCCTTCAGTTTGCCTTAATGTTAATTGAGAAAGTAGGTGTTTACACTGTTTTCTAAAGTTAAAGCACAAGTTATTATTGCAGAAATAAACCCAGACTCTCTCTGTATTCATTTCTCCATCAAAAAATCTTACCGCTTGGTTTCATTTATTTTTAGCATGAAGTGAGTTTCCACGTTAGAATGTTCATTAATATTTAATACCTTATGGAAATATTTTTGTTTAGGGTGATCATGCGTTTCTATTTTCATTGATGCAAAATGTTTACTGGTTTATAGCATGAGATATTATTTATGTTTTCTTATTTGGGTTGTCAGAAATTCTCCCAATCAGACATAATAATAAACAATCACCTTGATTTCACAATTATCTCATTTGTGTGAGTTGTAGTAAGGGGCAGAAGTTAAAAATACATTCACACATTACTGTAGCCTAAAATTGATACATTCCTTAAGGTGATTTGAGAGGAACTCGTCTTAGTTTGTTCCTTTCTAGAACTAGGTTTTTGTGATAAATGTTAAATTGTCTCAAATTCAGATCTACAGGAATCATTTTACATCTCACTACAAACAAAAAGATGATAACATTAAAATATCTCACCTGTTTTCATTAAGATATTTCATATAGTATTCCTTATTAAAGAATAACAACATTCCAAAGTTGACTGTTTAGTTTTCTCGATTCCTCTTGCTGAAACTCATAGAAAGAAAAAAGAAATTAACCTTTATTAGCATCTGCGTTATGCCAAACAGTGTGCTAGGTGCATTTGATCATTTGATGAGAGGCAGTGTAAGAAGGTGGTTGAGATCACAGTCTTGAGTTTATATTCTTCCTTGCACTTGTACTTCCTAGGTGACCTTGACTGTCTTCATTAAATTTATCTATGCTTCACTTTTCTCTTTGGTTGAATAATTAAAACCTAGAATCTACCTCATAAGGTTGCTGTAAGGGATAAACTAAATTAATGTGAGTAATGTACTTGGATCACTGTTTGGCATAGTGTAGGCATTCAACACTACAAACTGGCATTCTCCTCATCAAATCTTATAAAGTGACATGCCATTATCCCCATTTAACTCATGAGAAAACTAGCACTCAGAGAGTCAAAGCAATTTAAGTGAAAATAACATAGGGAGTCATACTTTAAAATGAAGAACTTTTGTCACTAAATTATGTTGTTACATTTTTTTCCATTCTAAGCACATACTGAGTTTTTCCTCTTCATATTTACTGAAAAAAAAAGGAGATCTTTTTGCTGTCCACGTTCTTTAGACTAGATACAGTAGTTACTTTAAAGCTGGTAATTATCAAGGGGATTTCTGCAACATGTAATTGAGTCCCTTCATTTAGACTCTGTGTGTGTGTGTGTGTGTGTGTGTGTGTGTGTAAGGGTTAGGCATGAAGAATAGGTATGTGAGCATGTCTTTGAATCAGAAAACCACAGAAGACAGCAGCTCAAGGAAAACCATGGTTCAGTAGAAACACTGTGTAACAACTCCCCCAAATTTAAAATTCACAAAAACAAAATTAAATAAACTAGGTAAGTGTTGAGGTCATATGCACTAGAGGCAATGATTTTTCTTCCCTGAGTCTTGGTAAAAGGTAGAGCTTTGACTCTTAAGAGAGCCTCTAGAAATCTTCTGTCAACACCGTAAGATTCACTGATGAATTTACATACATTTTAAGGGTATCATGAAATTAATTTAAATTCAATATTTAAAAATGAGCTGTCCATTCCACTTACTTTTGCAATAAGGTTTACCTCTATAGTAGACACATGTGGGCATGTTTTATGTGCTATTTGCTCTAGAACCTATTGGTCAATGGCAGGAAAAAACAAAATGCCCCTGTATTAGTAGACTAATTTTTGCTTCCAAGTTCACTTAATTACTGCAAACCTTCCAAAAAGTATTTTCTGAGACTTAGGTTTACATTATTTAAAATGTCATTTATGTTTTTAAAATCATGCTAACAGTTATTATTTCATTACATTCTCTAAGAAATATTGTGGAATTTTTGGCAATTACAAGTATCCCTATTTTATAGTCAAGGAATCTGGATTTCAGAGAAGTGAGTTCCATTGGCTCAAACAGAAGAGATTGGGCTTGAAACTAATAAAAATAGCTCGAATTTACTTGACACAATTATTAATATTTTATGTCCATTTATTCATTTTATCTTCACAACAACAAATAGATTAAGTAGGAGTTACTAATATCTCCATTTTACAGATGAGGTGACTGAGCATTTTCTGGTTAAGAATCTTACCCAAGGTCATGGCTAATAAATGGCAGAGATGGAATTCAATCCCAGACAAACTGATTCTAGTTCTTATACATTTAATCACTTGACCATACTGCCTTTCTAGAGTGCAATAAAAAACAATAAAATGTGTGGTTCATGCCTTCACATTATTTAGACTCTCACAAAAATAGTAAAAACATAAATAGGCTTATCATGAGTTCTGTTTTGGAAGAAAATGAATATTGCATTTGGAATGTATATTATTTCAGTCCCCCTCAGTTTGTCTAGTTCCTACAGTCTTGCATTATAGAGTCTAGAGGCAGAAAATTGTCTTACCTTATAGCATATGAGGCTGAAGCTATTAGGTTGTGGTGTTGAAATAAATGTCTGTTGTTTTTGTTTTAAAACTAACCCAGGTTAGGAATAAATAGGGTTAGGAATTTCAATATCCATAGAACTTAAACTATAATCTAAAGCCAGACGCTTTGGACTTCTCTACTACTTTTTCTGCAAGCTCCCTTAGACTTAGCTCCTTTGTGACCAAACACAGCAATGCCTACTGGGCATAACCAGTTATATGGTTAGAGCCTGCCACAGAGTTTCACTTCCTCCAGGTTTTACTAGCTACAGAGGCAAGGAGGAGACAGAGGGAACAATTAAACAAACAAAAAGCTTGGTTCAGTCAGGATGCCCATGGCCAAAGCACAGCATGGGAAGCTGGGGTGTGACCATAGGCTGCCACAATGCACCTTTTCAGACAGACTTGAGTCTGAGCTCCAAGTTAGTTGGCGCGTTAGCCTAGTGGGTCCCTCTCACATCTTTTTGGCACAGCCTAGGCAGAGCATGAAGGTTTGAAGTGATTACTCAGGCCAGGACCAAGTAAGCAGTGGGGCAGGAACGTTGGATATGGGAGAATGCCAGCGACTGTATGACTCTTGCTTGTCCCTGCATCCCTCGAAGAGCAGCTTTTCAAGGGCTGCAAGCAGGAAACTAAAGTGCACAAGTAAAGCCAGAGCTCATTTTAATCACCGACTCCTTGTTCTCTTTCTTTTGGCTGCCCAGCCCTTCCCTGGCACCTTCACAGGTACCCTCGTCCAATCACGACTAAACCCCTGAGAAGTGAAATCTCCACACAGCTTTCCGTGGGCCTGGGCATGCTCAGTTGGCCACTTGGTTCTCTGGCGCCTCTCTCTCGCGCGCTCTCTCTCTCTCTCTCTCTCCGTTTCTCGGAGGGTGGGTGGTGACAAGTTAGAAGCGCTTACGGCAGGTCTCCGCCCCCAGGATCGGGCTCCCCTGCAAGGGGATGAAGCAAAGATAGAAACACCTCGCTCCGCAGTATCCTGACCTGGAGCTGGAGGGGATGCGCCCGCGGGCCGACCCCACCAGTATCCCAGCCTGAGGCCCGCCCGTCGCTCTCCATGGTACTGCGGAGAGCTCAGCTCCGCCTTTCTCTTTCAGAAGGACAGCACCCCGCGTCACGTAACCCAGCCTTCCCGGGCTCTACCACTGCCTCCTCCTTCCCGGCTCTTTTCCTCTCCTCCTCCTCCTTCTCCCCTCCGTTGCCTGTTCTTCCCTCCCGCACTCCTAGAGATAGACGCTCAAGCCTGACGCCTCTGAATAGGCAGCGGCAGTCGCCTTATCCACAGCCCTCAGGAAATTCTCTTTGACCGATGCAAGCTTCAGTCTCTAGCTCGAGCTAAGGGGAATAACCGGGTAGGTAAAGACGCTCAATTTGGGTTAGGGGGAGGGGATGGGGCGAGGCAAGCTGGAGAAGGATATCTTTTCCCGTTGTAACTGAGCCAGGATCGCCACAAAAGCACAGGGAAGGATGGGTGGTGGGAGGTGGAGTATAGATCTTGGTTGTTTTGCATGCAGCTTTTTAAGTAGATGGAAAGAAGATGAAGTGGTGGAATTGTAGTAGTAACTTAAAGGCTGAATCTAGTGATTTATTAGCAAAAGAAAGAAAACTGGCAAGTAGAAATCAAAACAATAAAATATATCTCTATCTACACCTTTCTTTCCCTTCCCCATCAGCCGCATGCTGTGCCTATCTTTAATTTGTGTAGTAGGCTCCAAGAAACTGCACTGGTATTAGAGATGAAGCTTAGAGACTGGGCGGGAAAGCCAGAGAGAATTTTGGGTGTGCATTGGTATTGATGGACTTTGCAAAAGCCTGCGGGAAAAGATAGGCACTTACAAAAATTCTCCCCAAATTTTCAGGTTTTGTATAATGGTATATATTGAAGGGTGTATGGAAGGTGTCGGTGCATGTGTGTATATGTGTGTGATAGCACAAACATACTAAAATAAATGCAACTGCAGCTGAAGAGCATACTGTATCGATCCTTCCAGTGGCTTGGGAATGAATTTGATTCTAGAAATGAAAGAAAAGATTAATGAGGCTGTTAGTCTGCTTTTGAATTAGAGCACTTCTTCCTTTGGCTGCAGTAAGGTTGTTTTTAAAATCCTTTTATTTCATCCTCTAATTTGTGAACTCACCAGGTTTTCCGGCACCTAGAGAAAATCCTCTTTCTCCATATAAATACAGGTACTCTCCTCTCACACAATGAGCTTCCTCTAAGAACCAGGAAAGTCAGTTGACCTCCCCTATGGTTAAGAAAATATATATGTATTACCCCCTTTTCCGCCATTCCTTAAAAAATTGTTATGCTTTAGTGGAGGAAGTCAGAAGACGGAAGAAGAAAGGTTTTGAGATCTATGTAATATGATTTAATAAAAAATTGGCTCCGAGTCACACATAAAAATGGTTTTCTAACGAATGTGTAGATCGTTTCAAAGCATTATTCTCGATCTTGAAATTCCAGGTTTATTTTGCAAATGACTGAAAAGCTGGCAGATTCCTGAGTCCACATAAAAAAAGGAAGAGTATATAGAATAATATGCTATCTTGGAATGATTTTTAAGAGCACCTTTCTTTGGGGTTGGCACAGGAGTAGACTGCTGATGATGTGGAATGTATCAGCCATAATAAATAAGCAATTGAGGTTTTAATTTCCTTTTGCTAGTGGGCAGTGTATGTGTGTGTGTGTGTGTGTGTGTGTGTGTGTGTGCTGAAAGAGAACCAGTCATTAATTTCATCTGGGGAGGAACTTAAAGTGGGATCCCCTAGCTTGGTGGCTCTCAGCTGACACCTGTAGGGATTGCTCTGTACTGAAGAGAAATGCTCTCAGCTCCTTCCACAGAGGAGCAGCAGCACAATGCGGTGTCATAAATTACTGCTAGTTTCAGCTTGTATGGGAAAAAAGTGTTAATTGGATAGTGAGCTTCTGTGTCCAGGCAATAAATGTGTGTGGGGGGGAGGGGGAGGGGAGGGGAAGTATGTGTTGGGAGGAGGGAAACACATGTGTTTGCTTGACATGACCAGATGATACCATTGTGATTTTTTGGTGAAAGTAATCTTTCTTTTTGGTAAAAAATGACTTAAAAACTCACAGTTCATGATTTCTGTACCATTTCAAGAACTTGTCAGATTAGAGTTGAATAAAGACAGGTGATTTAATAGTACAGTGAATGATTCAAATATGTGATTTTAAATTCTAGCATCCCAGATCCATAGCAGCTAAGCATCTGCCAACTGCTGTTCTGACCACACAAATTCCAAGAGCTGACAGCCAGATAAGGACTTAAAGAGGAGTTAAGATCACTATGCTGTTAGGGAAAATATTAAATACTTTATTCATCTGTAGAGGAGTTAATTAAGACACAAATGTTGCCAAAAATAGATATCTGACTTCTTAGATGTTTTCTCCTATAACAGATTATTCCTTTAATAAAAGGAAGAAAATACTTGTTTGAAATTTATAAAGACTTCCAAGAAACCATCAATATTCCTTCTCTCTCTGGGAAAAATAAAATGGTAGGAATGAGATACAAATCCAAGCCTTCAGCTTTCAGTAGACAGTTTCATCTGCTTTGCCTGTTATAAAATTAGCTATTAACTAAGATTTGAATAGGTTGTGTTTTTATTGTCCATGTAACCAGTAAACAATACAAGCAGAGGTCTTTAAAAGGGCCTTTCCCCCCCTCTCTTCATATATTATAAAAATGAAACTTCCTCAGAATGTAAAAGATAACCATAACCAAATCTCTAGGAAAACCTGAGATGGTTACTTATTAACAGTTATAATAAACTACAAAGGTGTAATAGATGTTTGTAAGCTTGTGATATTAATTATTAGAAGACATTAGCTCTTACTTGTAGGTCAGGGCAAATAAGCTCTTTCCAATAAGGTCAGTTCTAGCTAACAGCACTGGTTATATACCTGGTTTCTGAGCTGAATAATAATTTATATGACACTATAAATGACATAAGAATCTTAATTTTGATTTTAATTCTCTGCAGATTTCTGGGTCCTTATTAAAAGACAGAATAAAACCAAAATGCATCACCAAGGCACAACCAATTGATACGCTGGAATTTTTGGCTTGGCCTTGCAGAGGTGGAGAGAAATGAAGAGGAGCTGTTGTGATTCCTACATTTAACAGCTGGCTATTTCACAGCTTCTGGGTTTGAACCCCACTGTTGGGGAGGGAAAAAGAGAAGTAAAATCTAGCCCGTGAGGCCATGCACAAGGAATTCTGCTTCGGGGACAGTAAGACAGAAGAAGCAGGCCTTTGAAACTATTCTGGGGTTGATAAATAGTGCCCTAAAGGAACCCCTTTCTCTCTTCTGGTTTGGGACACTGTATCTGGAGGAGAAACACTTGCGTTCACAAGCTTCCCAGGATTCTGGTTCACTGCTGGCTGCTTATACTTCCCTGAGAAAGGTTTACTTCTTACCTGACTGTTTTCCTTTGGCCTGGTACCAGTGATGGTACCTGGTAGATGATGATATTCGGAGAGTGAAACATCTATTAACACACCACAAATGCCCTTGAACTAGTTCATCGGACTCAAATGGATAAGTGATTTTCCCTGACCTTCTGTTGACGCCTTTTCCAGAACGTTGCCTCCAAAGTGTATCCTCCCTTTGGTCTGGAAGCACTGTGGCTGCCCTGTACCACTGGGGTCTACGTTTTCCAGTTGGGGGGAGACTATAGGGAAAGAGGGAGGGGTTGCTGGAAGAAGAAGAAGAAAAAAAGAGCTAGATAAACGAGGGTGCAACCCTCCCACTCCTGCCCACCCCCTTACCCTACTTACTCTCGGACCCTTATTTCTACATCACGGTGTCCAGGACCATTTTGACCCTGTCGGCCCCGGCACCCCCCCGCCGCACCCCAGCTCCGAGCATGGGGACGGCGCTTCTCCAGCGCGGGGGCTGTTTTCTCCTGTGCCTCTCGCTGCTGCTCCTGGGCTGCTGGGCGGAGCTGGGCAGCGGGCTGGAGTTCCCGGGCGCGGAGGGTCAGTGGACGCGGTTCCCGAAGTGGAACGCCTGCTGCGAGAGCGAAATGAGCTTCCAGCTGAAGACGCGCAGCGCCCGGGGCCTGGTGCTCTACTTCGACGACGAGGGCTTCTGCGACTTCCTGGAGCTCATCCTGACCCGCGGCGGCCGCCTGCAGCTCAGCTTCTCCATCTTCTGCGCCGAGCCCGCGACGCTCCTGGCCGACACGCCGGTCAACGACGGCGCGTGGCACAACGTGCGTATCCGCCGTCAGTTCCGCAACACGACGCTCTTCATCGACCAGGCGGAGGCCAAGTGGGTGGAGGTCAAGTCCAAGCGGAGAGACATGACGGTGTTCAGTGGCCTCTTTGTGGGCGGGCTGCCCCCCGAACTGCGCGCCGCGGCGCTGAAGCTCACGTTGGCGTCGGTGAGAGAGCGAGAGCCCTTTAAAGGGTGGATTCGGGACGTGAGGGTCAACTCCTCCCAGGCCCTGCCGGTGGACAGCGGGGAGGTGAAGCTGGACGACGAGCCGCCCAATAGCGGCGGCGGGAGCCCGTGTGAGGCGGGCGAGGAGGGCGAGGGCGGGGTGTGCCTCAACGGCGGCGTGTGCTCGGTGGTGGACGACCAGGCCGTGTGCGACTGCTCGCGAACCGGCTTCCGCGGCAAGGACTGCAGCCAAGGTAAGGCCCGACGCCTGACCCCCCCCCACCGGGGCCTCGGCCTGGGCAGGGTGCGGGGAGGCAGAGCTAGGCAGGCGGGCCGGGCTGTTGCATGGGGTTTTCCTTCTCTGGACAGCGTTTCAGATAGTATCGAGGAGGTAAAGACCTGTTTCGGGCCTCTCTGCCTCATCACCTCCCACAGTTCCTCGCTTCGGCCTCCTCTTAATGTTGAGCAGTCTCGTTTTCAGGTTCGGTTTCTTCCGAGGAGCCCTTGCTACCCACCCTACTTCCTTCCAAGTGCCAGTAGAATGACCTCGTGCTCTTTGCCAGGTTGCTCCCTATCTTCCTTGGCCCCTCTGAGTAACCTCTGTGCTTTCCCTTGGCACCTGTAAGTCCGTAATACGCAGTTTCCCCCCATTAGATGCCAACGAGTATCTAGAAGATTGGGCACGCATTTGGTGAAGAGTGGAGTGCAGGAGAGGCTCTCCATGGTTGAGAATGCCTGTATAGTGACTCTTGGTGAAGAACATGGGAGACAGGATTCCTGGGCACTGCTGTGCCTTTTACAAGTAAAGTGTGAAGTCCTGCTCCTGGTTGTGGAAAAAGGGAGTGGGATCATGCATGTAAAGCTTTTCTTGATTGGAAGGAGTGTTTTTGGAATTAATGCTACTTTCTATGGTTATGTCCATGTCCAACATTTGTCAATTTAAGTGAAATTATGTGATTTCTATGGTTTTTTTGAAGTGGGAGACAGGTCAGGAAATATTCAGAAATGTTAGAGATTAAATAGCATTTCTCAATTAGCAGATGCTTTGGGAAGATTAGTAGAGAAATTTAGATGTTGCTGGACTGGGAAGTTCTGTAAGCTAATAAACATGGGGTGCATATGAAGGATTGCAAGAGATTATCTGAGGAAATTCAGCTAATGATATATATCTAAGTAGTAGAGGCCAAGCTGTAATTTCTGTTGTTCTTGGGGATTAATAAAAAACTTCAGATCTCAGTTTTATTTTCTCCCCTTTATAAATAAAATTCGGTCATTAATGTAGTTTTCCGACGTTACTACATAACAATGATCAAGGAAACATATTGTTATATACATATAGAAAAGCCTATGAATAGAAAGTGAGTGATAGGAAAACAATCAAACATGGATGTATCTGTGCCTGAGCAGGAGAGAAGATGTCAGGGTTTAAAGTAAATAGTGTATGGGTCCAGATCAAGGCAACCAGCACTTGGGTAAATGACATTTAATGTCTGAAATTTAAAAAGACGTGAATTATTAAATCTGATTTTGAAAGCTGTAGGGACTAAGCTCTAGGTATGGCTGTGTATTATTTTATAATGTCTTCTGCTTTTTTTTTGCTGACACTGCGAAGGGGAACTAGCCCTTGTAAATCTTATTAGACATGGCAGTTCTCTCTCACTTGACTTTAACAGAAATGAAGACCTGATACAGTTTACAATTGTTTAAACAGTAAAGGGAGATAGGAAGTAAAAAGCTGGTTATTAGGAGAGTTCATGGTTTTATTTTTAAAAAAAGTAAAGGTTATTTTGTTGGTCTCTGCCTTTATGAGGGTTTTTGTTTTCATTATGCTTTGGCTTAAGTAATTATAGGAGACTGTGTATTGCATGGCCTATACTGCACTTAAGCTTGGCCAGTAAATTTCCATGGATTTTGCATCAGACTTTACACTTATGTTTTACATAAATAAAACAGTACGTGTTTCCCTCTACCAAATCTAACTTAATTGTAAATCATGAAAAAATAGCTATCTATGATGATTTGCTATAGTATAATCTACATTGATTAATAGAAATGAATAAAAATAAACATTTTTTGGCAAAAAATTGCTCTAACTATCCCAATGCCACTTTAAAATACAGAGCAGAAAATTTAATGAAGGACACATGAAATACAACTTCCTTCCTTAAATTAGGAGACAAATATGGCACGATGACAGCTTGTTCTGTGTGGGAGGGTGTTTTAAATAAAAATTGTAATTTTTCCATGCATTTTTAACATAGGGATCTTGGGATTATGCTTAATGAGAGGAAGTTCAGAGTGGAGAAATCATGGCAAAAGTAATACATTGAAGAGAAACAGCAGTAAAATGAAATGCATTTTATTTTGCAAGTGGATAGCTCTTTCCATAAGATGAAAACTTTGAAATTACCAAGATACATAATTGAACAGTATAGTACCTGATGCATAAGGTAATTCAGCCCAGAAAACAAAACAAAACAAAACATCAGGATTGTTCTGGAGCATTAATTAATTTTAAAAATTTGAGCTTTCATCCTAGTGAAAATATCACCCCTAGTCATGAAAAGAAAACAAAAGGCTCGATTCCATTGATTACCACACGAATAGGAGAGAGAGTAATAATTGCAGAATCTCTCTTCCCAGAAGGATTGGCTCCATTTTGATTATTGTCCCTGTTTCATGTGTGTCAAGTGACTATTAAATAATTAGTTGAGAATGGATGCCTCTCCCCACTCAATCATCTATTGATAGCTAGGGATAGATGATTTTGATTCAGATGAAGTATAAACAAAGCCCTGCCTCTAGCCAGTATTTACACTGATTGCCACATTCTTTTTACTAATTTAAAAACAAATAAATGCACGTTCGTTAAATAAAATTTAGGAAATGAATGAACAGAAAACATTAAGCAAAATTCAAATGGTATCTGGTGCCAACTACAATTTTTTAACTTAATACAGATGTCTTATATTATTTTAGTTGCCTTCATGTTCAAAATACCAGAAGAACTACTAAAAAGACAGATTATTCTCTTTTTTCCCCCTCCTGGCCAAGAATGTCTTGAAACAACTTAAGCATCTATGAATGTCTAGGACATTTTTATTTAAAGAGTTTACTTTTATCCTTACTCTGTTTATTCAAGCCTAGCAAATTTTATTTGTTTGTTTGCTTGTTTGTTTCTGTAGTAATGGAAAGAGAACACAAGAAGGGTTATATGTCAGGAGCAGGTTAGTGGCAGAGCCAGGGTGAAAGCACTGACATTGTTATTCTCTAGCCCTGTATTATCATGTCTGCTGAATAAGATTTCTAGTTTATGGGGGCTGATATTAAGGTTTATTAGTGTTCAGGAATTACTCAAGAGGAAGTATATATATATATATATATATATATGACTGATGGAATAGAACTGACTTATGCCTCACTTATGTTCTTTTATCATGAGAGTCAGCTTTAGAACTCAACTATCCAAAAATGTCATCTTTTCTGATGATGGATACTTATGGGGTACATGTCTTTTTTAGTGACTTATACTCATCTAAGTGCCCCGGGGCCATTATTGTTTAATAACTTACTACTTAAAAGGACTTAATAGTTTTCTAGCAGATTAAAAGAATCAGTGAATTCTGTGGCTACCCAGATTAAAAAAGAGAATAAAAGACTGATCAATGAGAAATTAAGTTATAATTTTTATGATTTCTAGGTCAGGTTTCATGCATTTCAGGGTTATTTATATTAACATCTTATACTAGACACAGAGTGTCTCTTTTATTTTCCTTCCCTTTTAAATGACCATAGACACATATAGCTTGTGATGGTTAACTGCTTGGTATTACCAAACATGACAGTGTGATAGATGGCATTTAATAAACCCCTGCTTTCTATGACTTTACTAATGTGACCAGACAGACAACCATATTTACTCATTAATATATTCACTCATTTGTTTAAATAACAAATATTGAGTGCTTTGTATGTGCCTGAGTACTAGGCTCAGGCAGTACAACAGTGAACTCTCAGAAGTAGTTCCTGCCTTCACAGACCTCACATGCCAGTGAGAAGGCACAATAAGTTGTAAAAAAAAAAAAAAAAAAGGAAAGAAAGAAAAATACATCGACCAAAATAGTGGAATGCATTTTGGAGAACTGGTATAGTAACTTGTACTGTGAGACTTGAAGTGGTGTGAACTGACCTAATCAAACAAGGTTTTCCAGAAGAACGATGCTTAAACTAAAATCTGAAAAATGAGAAGGAATTAACTAGGTAAAGGCAGAGGAGAAATATTAGGTATGGAATCCTGATGCAAGAGTGGCATGACGCATTCAGGCAAATTAGAGAGGGCGCTTTAACATGGAGCTCTTAGCGAAAGGAGCAGAACCAGATCATGCAGGGCCTTCTAGATCTTGTCAAGCATTTAATCCTTATTGTGAAAGTGGTGGAAAAACAATGGAAGCAATTTAATGTAGAAGGTGGGGAGGAGGATGCCATTATGAAATTCATATTTCAAAAATGTCACTCTGGCTATAGTGTAAAAGCAGATTGATAGGGGACCAGAGAAAAAGAGAAAACATTATTTTCTGCTTGTCAGTCAACAACATTTGTTAACTGTAAACTGTAGAATAAACTAGGAGACATAGAGGAAAACAAGGTTCTGTCTCTAAGAAAGTTAGAATCTGTGCTGAAAAAACTTTTGAGTGGAATGGAAAAATGTATCAATAATTTTGATCTGGATAAAATGTTCTGGGAAACTCCTAAAGTATGGCATGAAAGGCATCTATCTGGTCTATCAAGAAAAGCTTATCTTGACTATAAATTAGTAATTGAAACTGAGTTACTATTCTTGAATGCCACAAATAAGGTGGAATGCATTATTTTGAGATGCCTAACTATTCTGAGATGCAGTTGTAGTATAGAGGTTAAATTATACAGACTCTGGGACCACACTGCCTGGTTTAAGTGGACATGTACTCAGACTTCTTTTCCTCAGTTTTGTCATCTGTGAAATTGGGATAATAATAGTATTTCATTAAGGATCTTATCAAAATTAAAAAGGTGACTTCATGTAAAGCTCTTAGAACAGTGCCTACTTGTTATTTTTGTTTTAATTACTACCACCATCATTAGCACCACTACCTCTGCTGATACCATTTTCTTTTTTTTTTTTTGCTTTTTAGTATGTGGGTAGCTCCCTGACTGGGAATCGAACCCAGGCCGCAGCGCCGACAGTGCTAACGCCGAAGCCTTAAGCCACTACACCATTAGGGAACTCCCGATACCATTTTCTTAATGGGCACTCTCAAGCAAAATTCAAATATGGAACTTTTTTTTTGCTCATATAAAAGAAATTCTAATATAATCATGTTTGATAAGCTCAAATGTTTCACCTTATAAGGAAAAGCAAACAGTAAAGACAATGAGCCTCTATTTTAGACAGCTGTACCCTAATGTTACCTGTGTAGTCTAATCATGACTCCAAATATTTTTAAAAATCACAGTCTATTTGAGAATTTTTATGTTAAGCAAGCCTTTAATAATAAAGCATTTATAAAAACTATCACTTTCCATGTAAACTAATACCTTTATCTCAATTATATAGTTAATTAGTGGTTTTTACTATACTTATCCTAATCTATAGATATACAAGTAGATATGTAATGTATCTATCCTATTTATAATATGCCTTGGAGGCTCTCCCATGAGTTAAAGTTACTTACATGTATGCTGAGAGAAGCTAGGTAATATACTTGAGCTTTAAAAGCTCAATCAAGATATTCTTATAATGATCATAAACATTTTATTTTAACATAACACATATAGTATATATGTATGTATATGTTTATGTGTATTCATGAATATGTGTGCGCACATGTCTGTATATGAGGTCTGACAGTTAAGATCACAAACTTGCTACCATGTGCTTGCATTGGCTAGACTGTACAAACTACTTGGTAAGATTTCATAACCTTGCTATATATGCTTCACAGCTGTGTTTTTGTGTCGACATGTGGCAGTGTCATGTTGAGTGGCATTTGTTATTCTAATTGTGTCTTTTTGTGTGCTATCGCGAGAATGTCAGAGCTTGAATTAGAGCAATGAACAAACATTAAATTTCTTGTTAAACTAGGCAAGTGTGAAAGTGAAATCAAAGACCTATTAGTGCAAGTTTATGAGTATAATGCCCTGAAGAAAATGGCAGTGTACAAATGGATTTAATGTTTTTCTAAGGGGAGAGAAAGCGTCACTGATGAAGAGAGGTCAGGGCGGCCAGTAACAAGCAGAACTGACCAAAACATTGCAAAAATTCATCAAGTTTTGCATCAAAATTGTCGGCTGATTGTGAGAAGCATAGCAAACCAAGTACACATTGATAGAGAAAAAGTTAGGAAAATAGTAACTGAAAATCTTGTCACGAGAAAGGTGTGTGCAAAAATGGTCCCAAAGGAGCTCCCCGATGAACAAAAAGCAAAGGAGAGTTGAAGTTTGCCAAGACCTTTTGGAGAAGCGAGACGATGTTTTGGGCTGTGTTATCACTGGTTATGAAACATAGATGTGTCCATACAACCCTGAAACAAAGTGTGAAAGTGCACAATGGAAGTCAGCCAATTCTCCACGACCAAAAGTGTTCCGTCAGTCCAAATCAAGAGTCAAAACAGTGTTGCTGACCTTTTTTGGTATCAGAGGGATTATTCATTATGAATTTGTACCAACTGGACAAACCATCAACCAAGTTTAGTATTTGGAAGTGCTGAAAAACGCTGCATGAAAATGTTAGACAAAAACAACCTGAACTTTTTTCCAGCAACTCATAGCTGTTGCATCATGACAGTTCACCAGCCCCCATGGCACTGTCTGTGAGGGAGTTTTTAGTCAGTACCAAAATAACTGTATAGGAACACCATCCCTACTCACCAGATCTACACCCAAATGACTTTCTTTTTTACCCAAAAATAAAGGAAATATTGAAAGGAAGATATATTGATGACATTCAGGACAAGGAAGGGTAATACAATGATATCTCTGATGGACATTCCTGAAAAAGAGTTCCAAAATTGCTTTGAAGGGTGGACTAGGCGCTGACATCAGTGCATCAGTTTCCCAAGGTGACCATAGTGATATTCAGCAGTGAGCTATGTAGCACTTTTTCTAGGATGAGTTTGCAAGCTTAATTGTGTGTGTGTGTGTGTGTGTGTGTGTGTGTGTGTGTGCGTGTATGAGTGCCAGTGAAATTATGTTCTAGTTTTGGATACCATAAAATGAAATGTAATTGTAAAAATAATTATTTTAAAAAATATCCTGTTTGACTATAGAAAAGACTGGAACTATGTAGTATTTCTGTTACTCTTAGCTGCATTGTGAGAATTAGGACTCTGTGCCACACTGGTTCCTGAAAACAGTCCTTGACCACATTCTATATCCCCTTCTCAATGAGCATTTGGTGGCTACAATGATTGTAGGGTCAACCCCTATAAATGTGCATTGAAAATTTAGGCCTTATCATAGATATTCAACTTTTATTTAATTAATGGAGATAATAAACCTAGTATTAGAAATTACTGTGCAAACTGTACTTTCAAAAAGTACACAAGTGAGTTTAGTAAAATTTAACATAAATCATTTTTGCACTCTGAAAAAATTTAGTTCTTTGTACAAAACTCTTATATAGTTTTCTTGTGTACTTCTCTATAATTATGGCTTAGTCCCTTTTCTATTACTTAGAAGTACAGGAATCCGTAACTTCATGGTCTTTGCTGAATAGTAAATCTTAAAATGTTTCAATTATGTTTTGAAAAACATAGTTTTGGTTTAGTTTAGTTTTAGAACTCTTCAGAAACTGCGTGGATTTTTTTTCTTACACATGTGTTTCATGTAGTTCTACTTGCATATGGGAATGGGTACAAGGCTGTCTCAGATTCTTTTCCTGCCGTGTTATTATTTACATAACGTGTGTAAACAGAACATCGCACAGGTTCTGAAGAACTAAATCCCAGATGTGGCATTGCCTCTAAATCACTGTTAAAAGTAGAGTAAGGCCACTAATGTTCTATGTTTCAATGTCCAAGTTTGTAAATTGAAAAACACATAATCAGACTACTAACAACTGTGAACTCAATGCTGACCTACCTCACAGAGTGTTTGTGAGTAGCTAATAGATGTAAACTACCAGAAAAAGTTGAAAATTTGATAGAAATGTATAATGGCAGCAGGAAAGATGTCTCTAGGATGTTGCAAATGTTAAAATAGTAAAAACTTTAAACATGTTTATGTAAATCTACTTAGGGGTCATTTTGGATCATTTATGCTCAATAGTATGTATAATATTTCATAGAGTTCTCTTCTTACATATTGATACAGTATGGACAGGCTGATTAAAGAGGACATTTGTTCCCTTGCTCCTCATGTATAAAATCTAAACAAATGAAATAAATAACTTAAGGCAGCAACTATGTGAGTGCATATAATATATTTCTATTTATATAAAGTTCAAA